>JANIHZ010000209.1:6297629-6309469 GCA_027478365.1 Erythroxylum rufum | reverse complement strand
AATAACGTTAAAACAACAATTTTACTAATTTTAAATTATTTAAAGCATAATGAAAATAAAATAAAATATGAAATTTTAACCTTAAGAAAGTAATAAAGAAAAAGTTACTAAAATTAAACAATAAATAAATATTACAATCCTCTTTCAATATCACATTTACCCTATAATATTATTTTTGTACTAGACCAAAAACTTAAATATACAAAAATCCAAATCCTTTGCAATTTAAGCTCCAAGAAAAATATCTATCCCCTTCTAATTTACATTTAGTAGAATTGACAATTTAATTTCAATCAAACTTGAAATTAACAAATTTAATTAAAATTTACTTAAATCTAAAAAAATAATATTATTTTATTTAAAATAACAAAATGTTTGCAATTTAATTTAGTCCAATACAAAATTAATTGATTAAATTCAGGCTAATTAAATTTTAAGCCAAAATTAAGTCATGCATTAAGGAAATTAGGTTGAGCCAAACCGCTACTTAAGAAAGTCAAGTTGGATTGAGTCAACAACATACCCAACTTGATTTATTATTATCCTTAATCTTGCTTAATAATTGAAGAATTAATTGCTTAAACGGCATCATTTTATTCAAAACTCATCTAAACTTACGTGAAAAAATAGTAATTTATGCACATTAATATATTAAAAGAGTTAAATTCAAAATCAAATTCTAAAAAAATAATTACTATTAACTATAATAACCTAATTCAATATAAGTGAATTTTTACACAATTTAATCATATCTGAGTCATACAAAAAAAATATTACTATTTATAATATATCAAGAACTCCTAACTTTATTATCATATTTAAATATTGCCATATTCTTAGGGAAAATATTATTAGGGAAATGGCTAACGATAATTCGATAAATGCCTTCTTGACACAAAAATAGGGCTTAATTTCATATTTCTAACTATAAAATGGAAAGGACTACAACATACAAATATATATAAACAAATGAAAGAAGCTGAAATTTCAGTCATTCCAATCCAGCACAGATTACTAAGAGAAAATCTGAACCATCCAAACCTGAGGTACTAGACACAGTCAGCTTTGAATCATAACTCATAAACAAGATGTTTTCTTTGTCACCAAAAGCTTCCTGTTTTATCAAGAAAATTCGAGAACAAGCAATTCAACTTCTATAATTTCAAAGAGAATGTTTTACCATTGATAAGCTTTCAATTTTTAGCCAGCATTTCTAATTAACTCACACAAAACTATTAACAGAAAAAATTTGCGCATCGAATCACATAATATCAACGACAATTCATGATGATTGATCCAGAAGCAACTACAACAGAAGAAACCATTTGATATGTCAGATAGCGCCAAGCAGTGCCAATAACATCGAAGATCAACACCATCAAGGTTTACAAGAAAGAAACAGATATTCTCCATGGCAGGGAATAACAAAATACCAGAGTTCAAGGTCTCTTCCTAAGGGTTCGCTTATGCAGAGAGAACATAAAAGCAGGGTATATTCAACTCGACTACATGTTTTGACATTGATACGTCATCACTTAACAAGCATGCTTTGCTGAGCTTGATTCTCCTGCTGCTGCTGGTAGTTCAAAGGCCTCCTGAATAACATGATGTGTGGCTCGGGGCGATGAATCGCGTAGTGCACCCAGCCTCGGCTCTGCTGTACCCCAATTGCACGCCATTCACTCTGTACAACCATAAACACAAAGAAGAATCAGCATTTATTAGCAATGGAGCAAACAGCACAAACTGATTTTGTCGGCAGCCAAACAGAAAAATCAAAACAATAAAATAAATAAGGAAAAGGAAAACAGTTACAAGTAAATACTAACCTCAGAGAGAAGGCGATTCTTGGGAAGAAGTTTTGCAACATCTGGAGGAAGTACAACATGCCTTCCCAAAGAATAATTAACAGTTTAAACTCCAGAATCCACGAAAAAGAAAAAATGATGTAGGAAATGAGAATGGGAAAAGCACTTACCTGTACTCATAAATGTCATCAAAATACTTCTCGGAGTATTGGATCTGGCCCATTTCCACTCGCTTCCTCTGCCCTTTCAACGACACAACGTTCTTGCTTGTTCTCGCTACGAAATTCAGCCCTGACCTACCAAAATATTCTAGAGGAAACGAGCAAGTGCTCACGATCAGAGACCAAATCAAAATTCAATTTCGATCAGAATATGAACCAAATTCAATTTGCAAACTGAGAATCAACAAAACAAAGCCGCCGTACCTCTGTTAGATTGAGAACTTGGGAGAGTGCGGAAGAGAGAGAAAGATACCAAATGATTATTAAATTGGGTTGAATTCAATATGAAGGGGGGTGAGAGTAATTAAAAAAATCCAATTGGGGCAAATATGTAAATGCATTATCAAATTGACTGGGTTTTTGAATTTCAAATTTGGAGTTTTCCCCGCTCTTCTCCATCTAATTACCTCTTCTTTACCTTTTGGTCCTTTTCTCACTATTATTACTTTATATTAAATTGATGTTACTTTTAAATAAGACCCATCATTTAATCTTTTATAGCATAAATTGATAAGAATTCCGTCTGATTCATAACACTCCTGTTTGTTTTGCCACAAGATATGTATAATGTAGCGAGAAAACAAAAGGTCAAGTACCACAGGTTTCAAGAATAACAGTAACTCCAAAACTTCTTGAAGGTTCCAATTTCAAAAAGAAGCACTGCCACAGCTTGGCTTTCTGTACAAATCGTATAAATATGCGTATTTCTACCGAAAACAAAAAGAAAAGAGATGTGGCAGGCACTAGGCAACAGCCATATGACGACAGACCATCAACTTCAAAATAGGTCATCATCTATCCCTGGACCCTGTACATTTTCGACAAAATCTGCATTCCTAAACAACCACTCTTTGCATAAAGTAAATGGCTCTTAGAAACGCTTCCCCATTTTCAGACCAAATATTAGTTCAACTGCCCCGTCGAACGGCTGTTCGGCCCTTGGGCACCGCCTTCCGCAGCATTGATGTCCCTTGAAACACTGTGAATTGGTAATCCCTCCTGTACTCTATCAGCTGTAACAATATCCGTGTGTCAATTTAATTAAGCAACAAAATAACAATCCCAGAATGTAAGCTTCGCTTGTAAAACCTAGGATATAATTGTTAGGGAGAAACTGAGAGACTAATTTGTACTTCTGAAAGAGAACAAACCTGCTCTTGGCTCATCTTGCTGAACCCAAATTTTTTGGTCCATATAGTTTCAGCTTCTTCAGCCGCTGGCAGTACAAGATTTTTCACATTGAGAGAGCCGAGCAGTTTCTCTACACGAGCGAATAAGGCCTGGAAGAAACCCTGCAAACCACAAGTAATTTCAATTCAGAAAGAAAAATGCTGTTTCCTCGAGGGAACCAATTAAGTGACCAAAAAGATGTGTGCACGTGAGGAAAAAATGACAAGCCATAAATGCAGCATAACTCATCACCAACCTGTCCTTGGGACTTGCTACTAGTCGCAACTAAAGGAAGCTCCGCCAGTTCCTCCCCCAGAATCCTCACAATTGCAGCTGATTCAACCACATTGCTGTATGCCAAGGCACAGTTATCAATATAATGTTCATTTTCAGAAAATGGTAATAAATAAAAAAAAGATCTGTTCATTCTTACTTGACTAGCAACACAGCACAATACACGCCGCCAAGTTCTTGCGTTTTCACATCGTTATCCCTAAAAAGACAAATAATGTTATCTTTCACAAAACAATCTCATGCAGTTCAAGCACTAAATGCACAAAAAGATAAAGAAATTGAAAAACCAATACTGAAAATCAAAACCTGTTTAAAATCCTAAGGATAAAAATGAAATATAAGTTATTGCTTACCCAAACACCAATGATGGAATGAGGTCAATGTTGCCACCTTCACTTACAGGTCGTTGTAAGATTATCGGATCGAACCTCTCCTAATACCCCATATAAGAAAAAAGGAAGCTAAGAATCAATTACTACTTGATACTGAAGCAACTTCTACTTTATTTCAGAGATGGGGCAGGAATATAGCAATGATTGCATGAACAGATTGGCACATGACAGTATTAAGACCAGAAAAAACAATGTTCAACATTAATATTGATCATCCTAAGAATATCATCACAATTGATCTTCATATGTTCTATAGATAATAGCCAAAAGCATTCTAAAGAAATCTAACTAGAGATTCCTCACATGAAAGATCTCGACAGCAACAGACAATAATGATTTAGCATCATCAGAAGAATTTTTCCTCCCATTAAGAAGCCTCCATCTCACATCTATTTTGTCACCCATATCAGAACAATTATCTCCTTGCCTCTTCTTCAAAGCATCCAGACATACATCTGGAAGTTTCTCTTCACCACATATAACCAATTTCTGCAGAGTTGAATGGATTCTGGCACAACCAGAGCAACAGAACCAGTCACCTTTTGGTAACTCCTGTTGAACAAATGTCATATTCCAACAGCATATGATCACCTTTAGGTACTCTATTTTTGTCAAAAAAATAAATAAGCACCAAATACAATAAACTTTTCATGATAAAAAACAGAAATTAGCACAAACCTTCAGGTCGTCTAGTTTCTTATCCCTTAAACAGCCAACATGATGCTCCTTTTCACACTGAAGAAATTAAGGTATATTATTAATGCAGAATTTATTGATCAGTGAATTAACATTTTTAATGAATGAACTATTAGAAACCTGATCACAAATTATAACAGTCCGGGGACCAAAATCTCTCTGGAAGTCATGCTCCCTGCAAGACAATGAACGTACAGTGTATTACAGTAGACTAGAGATGATATAAACATCAAAAGTCGTACAACAGGAAGAATTTCCATTTCATTCAGTTCTTTCCTAGAAGAAGGGGTCCTGGAGATTGAAGTCAAGTAATTTGTGCAATTAAGGTAAACAAAGCAAAACATGCATGATGTGCAGACAATAGTTAAACAGGAGTATTGTCCTTTCGTTCTTTCATTTAGAGGAACACAAAGGGTTATTGGCTTGGCTTGAAATGAAACCAAAATGATATGTATCCATGCACTAAAAAGGGACCAATATATCACCCAATTCATTTCCCAAGTCAAATCACCAAGAATCCTGAATCTTCAACTACACAAATCTAAGCTTACTAAGAAGATACAAGCAGTACATGCCAGCAAAGCAAAGTTACGACTTGTCACAGTTATCTTTCACATAAACATTGATCATAAAAAGAACAAAAGGATGAAAGAAGAGATGCAGAGTAAAAATAACTAGTGGCATTGATTAGAAAGAAAGTGAGACTCAACCTGCACAAAACACATCCTCCCGAAGCATTCTCTAGCTTCACAATGCGAATGCATCGTCTGGTTATTTGCTCAATGGGATCTACTCCAGCAACCCTACCAGCTGCTTTTGCATTGGCATTATTTTCCACAAATTTCTCCTTCTGATAGGTAGTCAAACAAACCTTGCAATACCACTTTCCCTTCGGAATGCTAGGCAGAGAAAGACATTCTGCAGCAGGTAATATACATATTATGCAAATTGGGATTGACCAATCAAGGAAAAGCATCAGCAATTTGCATCCATTAATTATTTTAGTGGCTACATTAAAGGAAGCATTAATGTGCTTATACACACGTATCAAGCTTCCACAAGTTAGAATACAATCAATTAGAGCACAACTTGTTAGCAGCAAATTTCTCTCTCAGGCACCCACTCGCACACACACACAAGCACCACTCAACCCGATTTGTTTTTTAATCATTGATTTTAACTACCAAAACTACCTTTGCTACCTAAGATGCAAAGTATAGAGTTGATCTAGACCAATAAACCTCCAGCATGTGGATGTCTGCTAGAAATGATTAGCAGTGGTAAATATGTAGTTACAATTTCCTATATTCAAGAGAAAGTGTACATAAAAAAGAATTCAAATGCCCAATGCCTCTCTCTTTCCAAGCCTTTAACTACTCACAGTTACAAAATAACGTAGTTGTTTTCAAGAATACAAATTGCAATTCCAATTTTCTCTAATATGGCAATATATATCCTCCACAATTATAATAGCAAGATTCCTCCATTTTCTGTGAGGACTAATGTGTCAAGTTTCAAATAACACTACTAATAAAAGAAAAATAAAAAATCACCTGGGTGGAAAGCTCTGGGACATCCATCACAACACAAAAGATCTCCACCATCTTGACACTTTTGGCACAGGTCATCATTTTCATTGGTAGACAATTTCCGAACTTTGGAAAGAGATATTGACAACTCATGGAGAGACACCCCATTAGATGTGTAAATGTGCAAGTAACTGTAGAAAAGGAGCACAAAACAAATTGGAGAGGAAATAAGAGCAAACACTACTTCAAACATGCAAATAAAAAGAACTGAAAAATGAAGGTTAATTAATTAAATACACCAATAGCCAAACAACATAAGCATAAGCTCTCTATTAATGATCTGGAGCCAATAGATATTCCACAATGGGCATAAGACCAATAAAATATGTATACTCACGGTTTCCGACGGGATGCCCAACCAGCATGAGCTTCAAATTGAGAAGGGCTAACCTGCAACACATGTAAAGAGGGATCAAATTTTCATAAAGCATTTCATGAAAGACAAAAACTCCAGAATAAAATAAATTCCATTCATCCTTTTCCTATTTTTCTCCTTGATGGGGAAAGCAGGAGAGTTTCTTCAGCACACTAAAACATACCTCAGAGTTGCAGCAATAACAGAATATTGCATAACCTGTCTTGTATCCCGTGAGTAATTTCTGCCAAAATTTGATAGCTACACTCAGTAAACATAATTTAACGTTAACAGAAATTAACTTGTCATCAACATAACATCAACCACCTTTCCCTGTGAATAATATGCAACTTCAGTTCCGTCTGGCAAGATATCTTCTTCAAAAACCAATTTATGTAATCTCAGATCCCTAAAAAAGTGAATGAAGAAACATAAAATACATTACAACAGAAAGCTCTGACAAGAAACATTATGAGTCAAAGAATGATTTATTTCTAAATGAAAGATTAAAAATTAAAATAGATATGGAGACATTAGGTGTCAGAACAAAGAAGAGAAACTAACTTCCTTGTCAGTCTTCCATGGCTCTTGCTCTGTAAAGAGCTATTGTTTATCAAACTTCTAGAGGATTTTGGAACTGGCAAAGGTTTCGGTGTCCTGAATAAACCAATAAAAAAGCAATATCAATAGAAGATATCAGCCTACCTTATCTTCATTGAACACAAAAAAAGATGGCACAAATACAAATGCAACTGTGTATTTGCAGCTGACTGATGCTGTTGTCTGAGCATTCCTATGTTGATAAAAGACAAACTCTAACTGCAATTAGATGGAATTTCAGTAAATCTCGTGCACAGTCAGAAACCACATTCTTGTGATTTATAACATAAAGAGGCAGAAGTTTTTGCAAGTTTTCCATCTAAAATTGGCACACAATGTTTAGCAACCAATTAAATGCAAATATACCGTTGATACTTCAGTTTATATTAGCAGCATTTCTATTAGGGTTTGATGACAACCAGTGAAACAAAACCTTAGAACAGCACTCAATTCACAAGTCCAGTGCTCTCAAGAGAAGACAATAAAATGACAGATAGTCATAGTCTAATTGGCAATCTATGATTAATCATGCAGGACAATTTTATAACAGAACATAAATCACCATTCATGTATGAAAAGGTTCTATTTGGAATAGTTGATTAGATTCATTTAAGAAAACTAGGTTAACTGACGGAACACATGGTTTGTAACATTGATTACCCTTCATTTGTATCACTTGCTCCTGCTGAGACAGAATCAGAATCCACAAACTCCATGCACCGACCACAAAGAACCATTGAATTTCCAGAGTTGACATCAAGAAGAGGGCCTAAAATGTGTATCCCAAGGCCGTTAGGATTTTTTTTTTCACGAAAGGAAAAAAAAAACGCATTGAACACCATGCAAGAAGGGAAAAGAAACCTCGGCAGTTGAAGCAGAAATTAGATCTCTTCAAAGCCGAACGCCCAATAGAAACATGCAATGCTTCATCTAAGTTCTCCAAAGAAGCGTCCCTGCAAATATTTATAACATCTCGGAGTGTGTTTCCATTCTCTAGGTAAATATACTCTGGTGGCCGCTTATTTGAGCTGGCTGCATGCAGCTCAAATATGATAGGCGTAACAACCTATTTGACGGTAAAACAAAGAACCATATTTATACATCATGAGGGGAACTCTTTATGGGCAAACACAAAATAACTACAAGCAAAGACACTCACATCATTTCCTTTGCAAGTTTTGCAAAAACACAAAATTCCTGATCCTTTGACCACTCCGCGCAGCCCTGCCTCACCAACTCTAGCCTACAAACAATTAAATCAAATCCCAAATCAAAAGTTGAACTAATAACAAGCATCCGTAGTAGAAACACTTATGGCGTGCGAAGCCATACCTTGGAGCCCCGCAAGTACTTCACTCTTAACCCTTCGAGTAGTCCTGATCCAAGAAGATCCTTCAACCTGATATGGAAATTGCTATTTTTTGATGTCTTGGGTGACGATGAGGCATTAGCAGTAGCTGTTGTAGGTGATGAACTTCCAAAAGCACCATTCTTGGCTTCAACACTATTCTCCGCCACACCATCCTCACAAATGGATTCCTTTTCAGTCTCCTGCAACTTCAAGGCTGACCTCGTAAACCTCCTAACAAAATGTTTTTGCTCCTTACGTTCGCTACCATTTTCCAAAACTAACAGTGGGCCATTACTACCCGACTCACCATTCACCAAATCCGGCGACGACCCACTTGTTCCTTCTTCAAGTTCATCAACGCCACCACTCATTCTTACTTCTGGAGAACCTTTTGTTTCCAAAACCCCATCAACCAATTCACTCTTAGAATCGTGAACACCTATGGAAGACGGAACCGTATCATTAGTCCCTTGCTCACATTTATTGTCTGAATCAGGAGCACTAATTGACTCCACATTCTCTAGACCCTTTTCCCGGCCACTATGACCACCCTTCCCAATGTCCTCTACACACTTCGAATCAGCACCATTGTCCTTACCTTCCACACTCTCCAAATCGCAACTCCTCCCAATAGTCACGGATTCGATCAAACCAACCTTTGCCTCCTCATCCCCACTCCCCAATTCAACCACATCACTTTTTGCCTCCTCTTCTCGCACAATCTCCATCATATCTCCACTACCCACTACTTTCCCCACCAAATCACTCAACTTCTCACCATTTAGGCCACCGCTCTTAGAACCCTTTACACCGTTCTTCAATCTTTTGTTACTTTTCGATTTCTCAGCACTTACATTATTGGGAGGAGAAGCCCCGGCTTGAGCCCGAACCGACCGGGTTCGACCCAACCCGCAGACTTCCGACTGGGACCTGAACGCGAACTCAAACTCACGCTTAAGACCCGGCCGTACCTTGGCCATTAACAAATCCTTCTGATCCGTACCGTTTGCCATAATTAGAGTCCGCTCTCCCCCTCTCTTTCGATGCCTAGAAATCAATATTCCGAATGCAATTTATAGATATACCTCTTCTTGACTCTTGATGGGTTGTGAAATTTGAGAAGAATCAGAAAGAAAGAAGATTGCAGCAACGGAAAGATTAGAACTTAGGGTTAGAGAGAGACAGGAGAGGGGTTAGATAGAGACGAGTCCGTTTCTTGCTTTTTTTGAGGACGGAAGAAATTGGGAGGAGAGAGAGGACAACCTTAAATTATCCAGGAATGACAGAACTAGCCCTGTTGGGATTTCGTATCCTTCTGTTTTCTTTTTTCATATTTTTTGTTTTTATGACTATTGGGAATTAAAATTAAATTTCGATGTTCTTTCGATTTACTAATTTATATTATAATATAACTTAAAAGTTAGATAAAAATTGATTTTTGACAAACAAAAATAGTTCTATATAACACTCATTTTAAATGGTACAAATGAAGCCCTATTTTGAAAATAATATTATTGTTAGTCAATTAGGCAAAAAGGTACACTAACAATAACAAACGAAATAACACTCTTTGTAAAATAGTCTTCGGATATACTATTTTTGTCATTTGTAAAGAAAAATGTCACATAATATTTAAAAATGTGCAATATGACCTAACGACCTGAAATCAAAGACTTCCAATTGGATGAGGGAAATAGTGCTAACCAAGGGGACTGATATCATTTTATAGGCAGACAAAGAAATTAAGTGAATGTTTATTAGTTATTTAGGTTTGGAGGCCTAAAAAAATTAGGGGATGTGATTAAGAATAATACGACAATGTTATAACTTACCGAAGATGTGATCTGCAGTAGAAAACTTTAATGTAATAAGACTCAGATAAAGGATTCTTCGTAAAGAGATCCTTGTCGGTCTTGTTAGTCTTTATCTTTTTACTCTTGTAATTAGCCTAAAATTGTAAATAGGTAATAGTTACTTTTTAGGGTTTTAGCCTAAGCTTTTTACCATCTTGATTTAGTAGTTTTTCATTATTATTATTTTTTCTTCTTCTTCTTCTTCTTCTCTTCATTGAATTATTTAGAAATAGTTTTTCTACTAGTTAAAAGTAAGACTACATATTACTAAACCTCTATAAATTTTACATAGGAGTGATATTTCTAGTGAGTGTTATACTTCATTAGTTCTCTAGTTTTGAGATGCAACTTTGGTGTACCTACTAGCCTTTATTTGATTTGGTAATTAATATATAGTCTTCTGGTTCCTATAGTTATGTGATTCGCGCTAGGCTGTTTTGACCTTATATTTACTATTTAAGAATCGATCAGGACTAAGAAGAGTGGTTGGGACAATAAGCATCCATCTCATTCGTACTTTAGATACCTATATAAGCATCGAACACTGTTGAAGTGAATAAGTAAAAGACATAAATATTTTTTATAATATAAAAGATTTTAGAAAAATCTCTTGATATTTAAAAATTTTGTAAAACTTCTTTTAATTTTTAATTTTCTAGAAAATTTTGTCTCTTATATTTTAGTTAAAAATAATGACGAAATAATACATATAAATATCAAACGTGAAATAACCAAATGATGTTTATATCACAATTCAACTTAGTTCTTAAACTTGAATCGAATTAACTAAATTCTTATTCATACTAATAATTTATTATAATTATATCAAATTATTAATTTAAGTAAATTTTAATTAATTCATGTTAGGTTTAAGGGTTAAGTTAGATTATCATATTCGTAACATTTGATTTGTTCATATATGATATTCATGCTGCATATGTTTTGCTATTATTTTATAATTGAAGTTTAAAAGAAGGAAATTTTCTAAAAATAAGTGTTTTTTTTAATTTTATAGATTAGGAAACTTTTATACATGAGAAGTATGTGTGCTTTTCCGGATAAATTAATGATAACTATATATTTTTTAAAAAAATTAAAAATGACGTTGTTTTTGACGTTCTGGTCAGGCCACGAGTCCCATTTGGCCGGTTTGGTGGGGCAAAACAATTTTAGCCCATGGCCTGTGATGTGTGTGTTTTTACTTATTGAGTGTTAATGTTTTTAGTTATGTTTGTGGTACTTTTCATTCTTGGTTTAGCAGTTTAGTTTAGTTTTTAGACAAGTTTGATGTTTTGTTGAGTGTGAAGGAATAAGGGAGCAAGATGATAGAAGTGGTGAAAGAAACAAGGAAAAATATATCTGTTGCGATCATGAGGAAGCATGATGTGAGCGTAATCAAGGTGCGATCGCAAGTCATTGAAGTGCGATCGTAATATCAATGGATCTCTTGGAGGTAGCTTTGGTTGCGGTCACAAGTTTCGAAGTTTCGATCGCGACAGAAGAAGACATGA
>JANIHZ010000209.1:6044279-6056140 GCA_027478365.1 Erythroxylum rufum | reverse complement strand
TCCCTTACAAACAACTTTTGACTGAATTACATACAAGATCTTTGAATAAATTGAAAAATAAAATTAGAAATCATCTTGTAAGGAAGTTGGAATAAATGACCACTAAAGAGAAGCTTCTATCAACAATTTCACACTTAAGATCAGAGATACATACATGAGACCTCGCCAATAAGACGGAGATATATGTTAGTATGCTACTTTGGTGTTGTTTAAAAACTAAAAAAGATTTTAAGAGTGGATTAGTTTAAAGTAATATTTTAAAAATGTGACCGAAAGTTAAACCAATAAGTTAAAATATTTAAGATTTAAAAAGTTCAATCGGTATTAGATTTCCGTAAAAATGACTAAAAATTGAATAAAGTTAGAAAGTTTAAAATATGATCAAAAGATATTGTCTTTTTCCATTGAAGAATTTAAAGTTATTTGAAAAAAAAAGATTTTGTTAAGTAAAAATTGATTGATTTATTTTAATTTATAATAACTTATTAATTTATAAAAATCGACTAATTAATTAATAAATTATTCAATTTTTAACAAGAATTATTAAAATAAATCGAACCAGAAAATTAAAAATCGAACAAAAAAATTGACCTCTTCAAGATTTTCTGAAACGGTTGAGTTTTTTTTAATCATTATTTTAAAGCTTATTATTGATTTGAGCAACTATATCAAACATTACAAATTATTAACCTTCTTGATTATTAATATTCGTCTTTTTTCTAACCATTAACATTTATAAACTATACTTCAGAGCATGTATATTTTTGGCAGGGAATAGACAAGTTACAGAGAGGAAGTTTCAGTTATCGGTAAGTTTACTTCTCATACTCTTTGGGATAAGTTAGCATCATGATATTCCACTGGAAAAGATTATTATTGATAGATTTTACCAGATATTATATTTAAGTCCTTTTCGTGCCATAACGTGAGGACCATAAAGAACATTGCAAAGAAGGAAACTTGCTTCTTCTTAGTAACTAATCTACGCCATTTCTCTTAGGAATTGAACCGTTACCTCTTTAAGTTCTTTGATGGAGATCTCACTTTTTGGTCAATTCTTTGTCGCAAAGAAACTAAAGTCAGTTTAGAGCCAATCATAAGTTGAAGCTGTAAAGAGGGTCTCCGGTCTTTTTGAGGATTTGGAAATGGAAAAGTTTCATTACCTTTTCGTTTTTTGTCTTTTCTTCTCAGTTTCTCTGTTTCATCGAGCAAATGCCATGTCAAGTGGAAGTAAAGATGGATCAGAAGAATGGGGATATGTTCAAGTCAGACCCAGTAAGCAAAATGTTTCATAACTTGCTAGTTTTATAAATGTTTCCCCTCTTATATTCATGTTTTAGAACTCAGAAGTTGATTGCCTGAATCTTACTGCTATTGGCACGTATTTTTGTTTTGGCCGGATTGTATTGGCAGAAGCGCACATGTTTTGGTGGCTTTACAAGAGCCCTAACAGAGTTCATCATTCCTTCAAGCCATGGCCAACCATTCTTTGGCTGCAGGGAGGACCTGTTAGTACTAAACTCGTGTTTCAAATCAACCTTAAACTAGTTTCCTGCAGTGATAGTTTATACGTTTAAGAAGGAAATCTTCCTTTGCCTTATTGTTTTTCTGGAAAATGCAGGGATCATCAGGTGCTGGGATAGGAAATTTTGAAGAGATTGGGCCACTGGACTCAAATTTAAAGCATCGAAATTCGACATGGCTCCAAGTGGCTGATCTCCTGTTTGTGGTATTAAAGCTGAACGATGAACCTGTTCTGAAACAATCTCATTAATGGAAGTCTTCTACTCTGATCTCTGATGATATGAAATTTCTGCCAAAAAAAAAAAATGGTAGGACAATCCAGTTGGAACAGGATACAGCTTTGTGGAAGGCAATGATCTCTACGTGAAAACTGATGAAGAGGCAGCAACTGATTTAACTACATTTCTGAAGAAGTTATTCAACAGAAATAAGAGTCTGCAAGAAAGTCCTCTTTATATTGTAGCAGAGTCCTATGGGGGGAAATATGCAGTCACTCTTGCATTGTCAGCTCTTAAAGCCATTGAAGCAGGGAAATTGAAGCTTAAACTTGGGGGTATCTTCTTGTAGATTCATTCTGATATTAACACCAATTTCCTTTAACACATGAAAACAAGTTTCTGAAATATACTTTCCAAATCTAGGAGTGGCAATTGGGAATAGCTGGATCTCATCGGAAGATTTTGTTGTAAGTGGTCTCGCTCTTTTTGTTTCCGTCTATATAGTATTGGTTGTATTTTTTTTATATAAAAATAATGAATTCATTGGGAGCCATGAAAGGCATTAAAAAGGGATTACAAGGCAGTGCCCAACCATTTAGATTTACACAACAGAAACCACAAAATTAGACTATTATCTGGGAAAAGCTCTAAACACGATAAATTAAAGATTTCATCTTCTTCTGATAGAAAGACTCTGTTTTCTTATCCATTGATAAGTTCCTAAAATTTCTCTAATTCAACATTGAATTCTGTGTGCTAAAGCATGCTTTTCAGAGCCTTTGATTGTATTGATATAATGCTTATATATTTCCAGCTTTCATGGGGTCCTCTTCTAAAAGATGTCTCGAGGCTTGATAAAAATGGTCTCGAAAAGTCCAATAGGTTTACCTCTCTCACTTCTTCCAGGTGTATTTAACTTATAAAGGTATATCTTCTTTTCAGTTCCTAACATACAGGAAATCCATTGTACTTTTCACAGTATAGCTCAGAAAATTAAGCAGCAAATAAGTGATGGTCTTTATGCCAATGCTACGCAAACTTGGGTTGAACTCGAAGGTACCATTACCGCAAACAGTAATAATGTGGTAATTTGCATGTCATGTTATTTCTCAAACTTTGAATTTGCTGTTCTAGTTCCTCAAACAATTCCTATATTTCATGACAGAATATGGAATATAGTTGTTGACAGATGATTGGGTTGAACTTGTAGGATTTCTATAATTTTCTGTTAGACGCGGGAATGGATGCCGTAGCTTCAACAACAGCAGAATCATCGCCAAGAACTGCAATTGAAAAATACTCTACACATCTGGGATCCCTAGAGCCTTTAATGAATGGCACTATCAGAAAGAAGCTCAGGATTATACCAGATAATGTCATGTAACATTTCTCTTATCCCATCTAGATCTGGTTCGTCTCCTGATAGATAAGAATAGTAAACTTAAATTGAACTGGGAGTTTCTTGTGAACCAACAGATGGGGACAGCGGTCTTCTGATGTTTTTGATGCATTGTCAGGGGAGTTTATGAAGCCAAGAATTAAAGAGGTAATGTTCAATTAATTACTGTTCAACTCTTTTCAATATTCTCTGCCTTCTCTCTAGACATACACTGTTCCCTCCATCGCACTCTCTGGGTTTTTTCCTACGTTTAGCGTCAGATCTGGATTGTTTTGATCCGAGTATTTTCATTTGCGTGCCTTTGGGAGGGAGATGGACTCCCCTGCTCTTGACGAGCAGCTAGCTAAGCGGGTCCGTACCCGCAAAAGGGAAGACGAGCCTGCCTCCATTCCCAAACCCACCTACAGTGCCGCAGTGTCTGGAGATGGTCTGCACTCTGACGAAAGTGACTGGCTGGATGAGGATGATGTAGAGATTGAAGAAGGGGACATCCTCATCTCCGGAGACGACGGCGGCCGCATTACTCTCTTTCATACCCTCAAATCCAAACTTGATACCAGGTGGGCTAAGGCTGTTGTCATTAAGTTGCTGGGTCGCAAAATTGGTTTCCGTCTTCTCAGCTCCCGTCTGCAGGCAATGTGGCTTCCTTTGGGCCAGATGAAACTCGTTGATCTCGACAACGACTATTTTCTGGTGCGTTTTAAGGAGGATGCAGATTATCTCAAGGCTTTGACGCAAGGACCTTGGCTTAATTTTGGTCATGTGCTGTCGGTTCAACGGTGGGTCTCCTCTTTCCGGCCATCCCACGATCAGGTAAACAGAGCGGTGGTTTGGATCAGAGGGCCCGAATTATCTATTGCCAGATACCATCCGCAGATTTTGCAAGCTATCGGAAACTTGGTTGGCACGACTGTGAGGATAGATGACGCCACGTTGAAATCGCACCGGGGCCGGTTTGCCCGCCTGGCAATGGATGTGGACCTGAGTCTACCGTTAAGGCATAGTGTTGAGTTAGATGGGGAGACTCTTTGGATTGCGTATGAAGGGATTCCTCAGCTCTGTTTCACGTGTGGACGGATTACCCATGTAGCAGCGACCTGTCCTCACCGTCCTTCTCCGCCGACCATCAGCCCTCCTCCTCCGAATTTAGCTGGCCCGTCGGACCCCAAAATGGCCGAGCCTATACCGCCCCCAGCAACTGGTGACCATAGCTCACATGGCTATGGCCCGTGGACGCAGGTACTCCGGCGTAACACTCGCTCCCAGTCGCAGCGCACTTCCCCGGCTAGTCAGCGTCCCACTCCAACGGTCCACACTGCAGCCCTTCCACGGTCGACTAGGGCAGGACGAGATACTGAGGGGACGCAGAAGGGTTGGATGCTCAGAATGAAGAGACCAGGGAAGTAGACAATCGCCAGGCGGGCCTACCCCCACGTAACCCCTTCGGAGCTTTACCGCGTTTTTGTGTGAACCCAGAACTGAATAAAGGGAAGAGCCCCCAGGTGGGCCCTGTGTTCACAGCCACTGGGCCAAAGAGACAGCCCCGGAAATCTACTAAAGGAAACCCATCCATCCCTATTCCAGCTCATAGGGGAGAAACTTCCCAAGCCCATAACCCCTCCCCTAGTGGGCTGGTTAGTATCCCCCAACCCCAAATCCCGATGCAGCCTTCCCAATTGGCTCAGCATATAGCTGTTCAAATTACATCCCATACTGAAATGGTGTGTGATCCTCAGCTAGTTCCTCCCAGCGAACCGCGGGTTGACGAGCCCATCCAAGTTATGGAAGGCATCGAGGATCAGGAGGTGCTGGGTCCTTGTGGAGCGGGACCTCCTACCACCCATATTAGTGTTCCGGACAACGGATCCGAGATGATAATCGCGGAGGGGTTGCTCCAACAGTACCAAGCTGAGGAATTGACACCGACACCTCTGGATCTCGGTACCCGAGACGGTCTCGAGGCAGGTACCTCTAGTACCCCGTAGTACCGATCTTCCTTTACTTTGAAGCTTTCTTTATGAATCTTATCATATGGAATTGCCAAGGCACGGGTGGAAATCGTTTTTTCACCATCTTGCGTAATTACTTGCGTATGTATCGCCCTGGGATTTAAGTCTTAGTAGAAACTCGGATTAGCGGCCATAGGGCTTCCGATGTGGTTCATAAGTTAGGGTTTGACTTTTCGTTTCGTGATGAAGCGGTGGGTTTCTCGGGAGGTATCTGGCTGTTATGGAAAGCGGAGTTTGATATAACCGTGGTGATCGCGCATCGTCAGTTCGTTCACACACTCGTCAAACACGCTTCTCGTGAATTTGAATTTACGGCTGTGTATGCTAGTCCTCAAATGACTAACCAGAAGTTACTTTGGCCCATCCTACGTTGGCTTAGTACCTCTGTTCACAAGCCGTGGCTGATAGGTGGGGACTTTAATGCTAAGCTAGATCATTCGGATAAACGTGGGGGCGCTCGTACCACAAGTGTGGTGCACAAACCCTTTCAAGATTGGGTGCATGGTTGTGGGCTCCATGATTTGGGTTTCATAGGCTCTAAGTTTACGTGGCGAAGGGAAGGATTCAAGCCCGACTGGATCGAGTTTTTGGCTCTACTACTTGGTTACGAGAGTTTCCACAAATGGAAAATCATCATTTACCTTTTTTGGGCTCTAATCATCGCCCCATGCTACTCCGGTTATTCCCACAAGTTTTTAGTACTCCTGGCCCTTCGGTTTTTAGATTCCAGAATGTGTGGCTCACTTACCCGGGGTTTGAGGAGGTCGTTCAGAAGCACTGGAACCCTTCAGTCGCGACGATCTGCCACTCGTTACATTCTCTCTCCATACATCTTTCCCTTTGGAATAAAGAGGAATTCGACAATATTTTCCACAGGAAAGAGCGTATCCTAGTGCGACTGAAGGGGATCCAACGGGCCCTGACTGCTCGCCCCACGGATGACCTTTTGGCCTTGGAAGATCGACTGAGTGAGGAATTGGCCCAAGTTCTTTGTGAAGAAGAAATTTTTTGGCATCAGCGAGCCAGGTGTGACTGGCTTTCGAAAGGGGATCGGAATACGCGTTATTACCATACTGTTGCTCTCACTAAAAGAAGGCGGACGAAGATTGCGTACCTCTTGGACTCGGAGGGTGTTCCGATATCCGACCCTGTTCAGCTGGGTGTGTTAGCCCGGGATTATTTTATGAATCTGTATTCTGCGGAGGTTAGTATTATGCCTTCTTTTCCACTCTCGGGTGCATTTCCACCCCTTTTTGCGGAGGGGCTTCATGTCTTAAATCGCCCAATCCATGCGCTGGAAGTACAAAAGGCGGTCTTCGACATGAATCCGAATTCAGCTCCCGGCATTGAAGGCTTCAACGCACTCTTTTTTCAAAAGCAATGGAGGCAGGTTGGGCCTGCGGTAGTAACTTACATCCAGGAGGTTTTTAGCTCTGGTCGGTGGGACGAGGCCTCAAATCATTCCATGCTGGTCCTCCTTCCTAAAATCCCCATCCCTACCAATATGTCTCACTTTTGTCTGATTAGTCTATGTACGGTGCTATATAAGATTGTTTCGAAAGTCATAGTGAATCGGCTAAAGACTCATCTGGAGACGTTGGTAGGGGAGACCCAGCGCAACTTCATTCCGGGCAGGCAAATTACCGATAATATCATCATAGCCTAAGAAGCCATACATTCGATGTGTAAGAAGAAAGGGAAAAAGGGGTTTATGGCGATAAAGGTTGACTTGGAAAAGGCATATGATAGACTTCGATGGGACTTTATTCACGATACGCTTTGTGATATTGGGCTCCCTGCGATATTGATCATGGTAATCATGAAGTGTGTTACCACTACTACAATGCAGGTGGATTGGCAAGACACTCCTTCAGCTCCTTTTAAGCCATCTAGAGGACTTCGCCAAGGCGACCCTTTGTCCCCGTATCTCTTTGTGTTGTGCATGGAGAGACTGGGGCATTTGATCCAGCACGCGGTGACCTACGGATTATGGAAACCGATTCTTCTGAGCTTTACAGGGCCACCAATCTCCCATTTATTCTTTGCTGATGATTTGGTCCTGTTTGCGGAAGCCACAGAGGCCCAAGCACGTACAATCACCCACACGTTGGACGTGTTTTGCCAATTTTCTGGGCAAAAGGTGAATATAAACAAAACTCGTATTTTCTTCTCCAAGAATGTCTCCCCTACTCTGGCTCGTCGGATTAGCCATATGCTTAACTTCCCTCGTACCACGAATTTTGGGAAATATCTTGGTGTCCCTATGCTCCATGAGCGTACCACGAGGGCTACCTATCAGTATATCCTAGACAATGTGCGCCGGAAACTTGCAGGATGGCAGGAACGGTGTCTTTCTCTTGCTGGGCGAGTTACCCTTACCCAATATGTTATTTCGGCCCTCCCCATCTTTACCATGCAGACGGTACGTCTCCCACGCCGTTTATGTGATGATTTGGAGCGGACCATGTGAGACTTTATTTGGGGATCCACGGGCACCTCTAAGAAACTGCATCTCGTTAAGTGGGAACATGTGTGTAAACCCAAGAATTCGGGTGGCCTCGGGCTTAAGCGCATTCGATCGACTAACGATGCTCTTCTCACTAAGCTTGGTTGGGAAATCCTCACAAAGCCGGCTGCTCTCTGGGTTCGGATCTTACATGCTAAGTATCGCTTCGAACCGGATTTTATCCCAGCCCAGATTGACCGTCCGGGGGCTTCGGGAACCTGGCGTGGTATCGTAGCCAATTGGCACTTTGTTCGTCAGGGAATAAGGTGGAAAGTGGGCAATGGGCGTAAGGTGTTATTCTGGTTAGATAATTGGGTGCAGGATTGGGGGGCCCTTGCTTCGGTCGTGCTCGCGCCCCTTCCCGCCCACATTCTCGCAGCCATAGTTGACGAGTATACGGATGACGACGGGCAGTGGAAATGGCACCTGTTCCAACATTACCTCCCCTCCTCCGTCTGCCTTGACATAGCGGCGGTTCATATCAGTCCTACCAGCACAGTTCACGATGTGATTATTTGGGGTCGAACCACCCATGGGCGATTTTCAACTGCTTCAGCTTATAAGTTAATTGAAAGTACTGCCGCTCCAGACGATCGTACATACTGGCAAGCCATCTGGAAATGGCCCGGTCCTCAGAGGATTCGGGCGTTCCTTTGGCTTATGGTTAAGCAAAAGTTGTTAACCAATCACCAACAGGTGGTTCGACATCTCACCGCGGATAGTAGATGTTATTTTTGCGGAATGGCGGAGTCCGCTTTTCATGCTATTCGCGATTGCCACCACGTGCAAACCTTCTGGAGCCAGTTCCCCTCGGTGGTGGTGGGTCCGGACTTCTTCCACCAAGATATGGAGCGGTGGGTCATCGCCAATCTTAAGAACCAATCGCAACTGCAGCACATACCCTGGGCCTTAATTTTTGGTGTTGCCTGCTGGTCTTTATGGCGTTGGCGGATTAAAAGCCTCTTTGAGGCTGATTTTGAGTGGCCTCACGACGGGGCCAAGCTTATTTTCGACTATGCCCACTGGATAGTGCGAGCTTGCTTCGCCGCTAATTGTGTCTATCGAGCTCCGGGTTTACAGCCTGGTCAGATTACGAGATGGTCCAAACCGATGGAGGGATGGATCAAGCTCAATACCGACGGAACGACTCAAAATAATTTTAGTGAAGCGGCAGCTGGCGGACTGATTCGAGATTGTCATGGGAACTAGCTAGGGGGTTTCCTGCATCACATTGGCAGAGCCTCGCCTCTAGCTGCCGAACTTTGGGGTGTCCATTCGGGCCTTATTTTGGCCTAGACACTGGGTTATCGACATGTGATCGTCGAAGTGGACTCGTTAGAGGTTATCAATCTCCTTTCTTCAGATTTTCCTCACTCTACTGAGCTTTCTTCTTTGGTGACAGGTATCCATGACCTCATCCATCGTACGTGGGAAGTGCAACTTCAACATGTGTATAGGGAAGGTAACCAGTGTGCAGATAGTCTGGCCTCCCTTGCCACGATTTCTAGGCCCGGCATGTTATTTCTACAGGATCTCCCGTTGCTTTTAAGGGATCAACTCCACCGTGACCAGCAAGGCCTCTTGTATCGCAGATCGATGCGGTAGTTAGGGCTTTTGTGTTTTCTTGTCCTTTGTATCCAAAAAAAAAAAAGAGGTAATGCATCTTGCAGTAGAAATCCAAGAAACCTATGGTTTGCTCAATTTAGATTTCTTCTTAAGAACTTCTAAATTCATCTTGTAAATAATTTGTTCACTGCTACAGGTTGGTGAGCTCCTAGCTGAAGGGGTGAATGTGACTGTGTATAATGGACAGGTACTTATTTTTTCTCCAGTGAACTCTTTTATCAATTACCATTTCTTTGTCATAGAATTAATAGGACAGACAAGACCATGAAGTATGGGTTGGAACCCCTCCTTGTCTTTAGGGATGACAACTGGCCTGAGCTCAACCGACCCAACCCTACTTGTGTGATCCCACCCACTTGCATGAAACCTTCCATCCGTTTTGAGGCATTGTTAATTTGTCCAAATAAAACATTTATCAACCAAGTTTGAATAAAAAAATGAGTACAAGCCTGTCAAGTGAGGCCTTCAAGTGCACTTGAAAGAATACATTCAATATTCAATCGTTTATTCTGAAAAATAATAAATGCAATTTTGAAAACCCTTTAATTAACCACATCACTTGATTTTCTGGTTAGCTTGATGTCATCTGCTCATCAAAGGGGGCTGAGGCATGGGTTGAAAGGCTCGAGTAAGTGTATTTTGTTACTCTTTTTCTTCCTGGATTTGCTGTAAACAGTTGAATTTTGTGTCAAAAATTGGAAATTTCTTTTTCTTTTTTAATTTTCAGGTGGGAAGGACTGGAGAACTTTTTAATCACAAAGAGAAGGCCATTATACTTTGGTGAAGATGGAGTGGTGACAAAAGGGTTCACCAAATCCTACAAGAATCTACAGTTCTATTGGATTCTAGGAGCTGGACACTTTGTAAGTGAAACAAATATACAACGGCTCCAAATCCTCTATCCCATTTATTCAGGACCTACTTTGTCCCACTTATGCATAGCCATAGATTTTACTTAGGTCCACTTAAATTTATGACTATGTATAAGTAGAACAAAATAGATCCTGGATAAATGGGACAGTGAATTTAGTTCCATGTACATCAACCTCAATAACTTAAAAAAGAAATAATGATTATATATACTTGAAACTATGTTAAAAGGTCAAGGAACTTTTTAAGTACCTTTTTATGGAAAATTGACAACATCATAGATCAAGAAAAGATACGTTGTAGCAGTACCAACACCTATCTTCTGTAACTTAACACTGCTTTATAGTTTAGGCATTATCTTATTATTATCATACTTTATAAGTATTTATTTATTTAACAAATATGATTTACAAAAAATAATAAATAAATAATTATAAAATATAGTAATAACATAATAACAAAAACACGGAATCGAAGTTTACTCGCATGATGTCTGGATGTGACGTAAAATAGATTTTGGATAAAGGGTTGAAAGGAGATCGGAGAAATAGTGATATGAGGCTTTGTCAGAGAATCAGCAGCAGAGACACTTTTGTAGCACTGGTGTGATGTTAATTTCCCCACACTGAACCCACGAGTGCTGTGATAGAGCGATTAGGGCTCCTTCACTCTTAATTAAGATCTCGAGTTTGAGTTTTAAGAATAGAGTCGCTTTAAAAACTTGTGAAGGAAAGCTTTGCCGCCCAAATAGGTCCTATTCGACTCAAATTTGGACTAATCGGTTACTCCTGTAACGCCAAATACCGGATAGTTTAACCCAAAAAAAAAATCCCCGCACTGAAATCTGAGTAGGTAATCTAGAATGGTCCCACCCAATTGAAACAATGCTTTTATTTCTGTGAAATCATTTTTATAAGAAAGCAAGCATTTATTAATACGTGAAGCTAAGTGAGTGAGTGAGTCTGAGTCCTGAATCTAACTTTTTCCTTGTCCTACAAATATTTTATTCCTTTCCTTTAATGCAATGCAGGTGTCAGTAGATGAGCGGTGGACTTCATTACAGATGATACGTGACATAACAAAATCACCAGCAATTATAAGCCGTCATTAAAACAACAGTTCTGAGTCTCAGAAACACTTTGTTTTTATGCTTCACTCTCGGATTTAATTATTTTTCTCTAGTTTTAGGTCTAGTTTTGATTCTTTGGCTCCTTTTTCTCTCTCTTCTAATTATCCTCCTAATAATAAAATCAATCCTACATTGTTTTGTAACCATTCAAAGTTATTAACTAAATTCAAATAATCTTCTTATTTAATAATAATAACCATTGAAACTTTCTTATATTGAACGATGAACAATGCAATAAGACCTTGCAAACTGAACGTCTAAATAAAGCTGCAAAAGCTAAGTTCGATATCTTGTGAACGGAATGTCTAAATTTTGTTAATGAAAAAAACAACAAAGCAACAGCACACGGATGTGGTTCAAACCTTACTAAGCCCGCCATGACTCAGTGAAGAAGAAGTCGGGATGTTTGGGAGCAGTTGGCATGTAATAACTTCCCAACCGACTAGCCACTACCATTTTAATGGAGTTTAGATGATATACATTTCGTCTACATCAAGCTTTCATCTTCTGTCAAATAAGGTAGCAGAACAACAGCAAATGACAGAGTCAATGCAGTCCTTGTGCAACTGTATAACATGTG
>JANIHZ010000209.1:5902219-5912662 GCA_027478365.1 Erythroxylum rufum | reverse complement strand
CAATTATAACCAAATAGACCGGGAATGTCAATGTATGCATGTACAAATAAGTTCATGTGCAACAATGTCATTTTTCATAATACAAATATGTCACATAAGATATGAATATGTCATAGCATTTCTAATCCCTCACTGATCACTCAAAATTTCCATTTTACCCTTCCCGCTGGAACCGGGATGTTACATTTTCTTCCAGTAACTTAGACCTCGTACTTTCTACCATCCTAAATCCCAACTGTTTATTCCTAAGTCTAACCAGATTCAGTACTTTCTATTTGAGAGAATAAATGTAATTCATTTTTTTTGGCGTCCCTCTTTCTATTACGATGAATACCGTTAATCCGGCTAACGCACAACGGTCATGTCAACTGATATTTAAGAGAGAATTAAGTACTCCACAGTCTCCACTCCTACGACACCGTTTTATTTTGTTATTTATTTTATAAATAATAAGTTGTTGAATCATTTTTTAACGGAATGAAAACAATTCACCAAACAATAAACAAATATTTTATTCCTGACAATGTGTACAAACAAATAGTAGTTAGTGGTCCAACACATATCTATACTCAATGTATTTGCATAATATGTAAAGAAACTAAGTAGTATGAAAACCATACTAGCAAGAAACATAAAGAACTAAAACATAATAAATTTTTTCTACATCAATCAAAGTTAGTATGAAAGACCATATATTTTAGCATTTATTGTATCATCAAACCTATATATATTTTAAGGTTAAATACATCAAACCCTTATGTAGTATCACATTTTTTCAAGTTAAAATTTATAACATCATAATTTACACCTCAAATTATGGGCATCTTGCAGTTATTGTGAAGATAAAATTTATGTAACTCCAACAAATTTCTTTTTCCTTTCACATCTCCGTGGCCTTCAACTTTGTTGGGCTTGGCAGAAGCAGTCTCTTTACACCTTTTACTTATGAATCTTTGATCTTTAGGTGGTGGATCCTACATTAGGACTTTTCTAAAGACAATGACTGAGGTGGTGTTGATTCCCTTCCCATAATTCTTAATACATTCTATCAAATCCTAGATAATCTTTGAGTGGTGAAATAGTACTTGAGCCCAACGGAACATTCTTGTTTCACATAGATATGTAGCTATAGTGTTAGTGAACTCTACTTGAGCCCAACGGATCATTCTTGTTTAACATGATGCAGTTCAGGTGTTGGTGCAATCTACTTTTGGAACGAATGGAGTGTGGTTGAGTGGGAAAGAAGCTACAACATAGTGTAATAAAGCCTCCTCTTGCACATTACAATGGCATATTCCTTGCAGTGTACACAAACTACTCCAAAAAGAAAATAAGCTCCGTTAGTTGGCCATTTGGCTGCAAATGTGTGATTCGGCAGGATTTTTCCCTAGTTAGAATTTCAAAATTAAAGCATATAACCAAAGTTGGACATTATAATTCACCAATATCAGTTCATTTATTTGTCATCAAAGGGTTGAACTCTACATCTTCAAACAATTTTTGTCCTTTCCTGTTGGTTTTGAGGAACCCACTTATTTGAGAGATCTACATCATGAACCTATCGAGGTTATTAGGTTTATGAGTTCTTTTCACTTATATACCCCTCACTATTTTTTTTTTAATATGAGATTCCTATTCATACTTGAAATCCCAACAATCTCTCCCTCAAGTGTGAACTTCCACATTAGGCTTGGGTTCCTGCTTGAGCGAATTATTTTTTTTAGTAACTCGAGTATATGGCATCATTAAGAGCCCTTCTACTCCATTTGTCTGGGTCCACCAGGAGTCTCCTTGCTCTTCCACGTGGGGATGACAATCACGGGATATAACTACCATCTTCATACTCATCCCTTGCCAAATCATTTTCTCTAATACCACTTTGTTAGTCAATAGAGACAAAGACAAAGAGACCCAGAGAATTTGAGAGAAGTGTTAACTCACTATTCTTTTGGGAAGCAACGTAGTCAGTTTTTGGGAGAAAATTGGGATGTTTTTTTAGGTTTTGCTCTGATGCGGCAGTGTAGAAGAGCAAGAGTATGGGCCAACAAAATTTCTTCCTTTTTACGGTTCTAGCTGCATCAGTGTATCAAGGCCTCTCTTTTATGTCTGACTGGTTTTAGAGCAAGCGTACAAGATACAAACATTGGTTTCTATGACGAGGTGGGTGCGTGTGGATTTGAGAAAGAAGTACTACCAATTGGTTTTAGAATAGAACCTCATCTGAGCTTATATGTTCTCAGTTTATTTGGGCTTAGTTATATAAAATTTAACATAGTTTCATAGTAGGTTGCTCTTAGACCAGTTGTCATCACCTCAACACAATCAATTGTGTCATGTATTAGGTCTTAAATTAGCCCACATGTGAAGGGGGCGTGTTGAAATATAAGCGGGAGTTTGTCTTACATGGAAAGAATATATGACCTTAAGTATGTATATAAGTCTAGTGAGTTATTCCTCCTATCATGAATTGATTTTAAGATGGAACCTTATTTAGGCTTGTATGTGCTCAGTTTATTTGAGCTCAATCATATAAAATTTAACATTTCATAAGTTAGTTTAGAGAAAAAGCTGGCAGTAATAAAATAAGTAGTTGATCACTACCTAAACTTGAATATTTAGTCTTAGCAACTGCTCAAAAGACGAGTGGTGTGGTGATCCAACTCTTATGCCGTGTCATTTGGAAATAGCATGGACTACTTTGAAAACAACATGAAGGGTGCTCCATCTTCAAAGCCTGAAAAGAGTTTTGCATGCAGAGAGGGTGAACAGGATAGATAATAGGGAATGTTTAGGTGGTTGAGATGAATTGATTTTAGAAAAGGTTTAAGAGATACAACAAGAAAAGAATCAAGCTTCAAAATAAGATATGAATTACAATTTATGCTTTATTATGATTTATATGCCAATCATTTTATAAAATTTTAAGTGATCTTATTTTTGAGAAATTAAATATGAAAATTTTTTGTAACTACTTTACTATGCATGGGATCAGATTCTGGCTTGATTTCTCAAGACTCATATACATTAGAAATCAACTCCATTAGCATCTTTGTATATTACATTCATTCATGATTTTTATTCTAATAGAGAAATAATTTAAACTATGTCTATTCCTGTAAGATAAATTAAAAAAATTTTGAAGCGGCGCTTTAAAATTTGATTGCATTTTTAGTGTAATTGTGAAATAGAAGTATAGAACTCAAGAGTTAAGTTTTTATTGATGGTGTCTATGATTTGTAGATTGGTTTTTGGTTTTTGTGCAGTATGTGCAATTTTAGCAGTTGCATATTCTTCAATTTTTTTAGCGACAATTGAGGGTTGTCTTGGTGATTAAGTGTGTGCAATTTGACAACTGATTTTTCTGGTGTTTTATGTGTTTTCTTTTTTGCACCATTCATTGTCAATGGAGTGTTAAGTTTGTGGGTGTCATTTGTGATTTTTGGTATTCGAAAACTCCATAAGTTTTCGAGACCGTAACAACTGATGTTCTTGGTCGTTTGCATGATTTTTGTTGGGCTGATTGGATATTGATTGTATGTGTTTTCGTGGCTATCATTAATGTTGTTGATGTGCCTGTTTTTGTGGAAAAACTCTAGAAGTTTTTCGTCTGGTTAAAGCTCCATCATTCACAACGTTTTTGTGATGAAACGTTTGTTTTGTTGGTAATTTTCTGCTGTTGCGTGTGGAATTTTCTAGTGACGATATTGAAGCTTCACAACAAATTTTTCAGTGGACAACTTCCTATTCTTTTATTAGCGAAGCTACATTGTTAGGAAGTTGTTTTGTTTCTCAAGTGTCTTTGTTTATGTCCTTTATTGTTTCAATCACTTGAGTTGTTTTATTATCATCTTTATTATCGAACATTATTGAGAAAATCCTCTATTATGGTTAATACAAGCTGGTCGTATTATTAGGTGTGATTTACTTTCATAGATAGTGAAGACGAGGGATAGTGTCAAGAAGAGTTAGGTGAGTCAACGCTGTATTGCTTTGAGTAAAACTATTGTTGTATCACAAGTGAAAGTAATTAAGTTGGGTGAGGGCCCTTCAGACGTAAACAAGGTGTACCGAACTGCGTTATCAAATCGGGTGTTGATTTATTTATTCTGCGTTTAATTTTCCTATTTTCGTTTGTGGGAGAAACAACTGCGGCTGAAGCAGAATTTTTTTAAAACTACATCATTCGGGAATTTTTCATATTTAAACTTGAATATGAATTTGAATAAATTTTATTTGATTCATTAATTTTTGATTAGTTTATATTAAATTTAATTATGCTTAAGTTCAAATTTGAGCTCTCGACTGTTAATTTATCATCTCATGTGTTATTAATCGCTACAAATGCTTTGATAATTCATAGGGTAACTTTGTACCTCTGTATATTAGATAATAGTAAATAAGAATCTACCTTGGAATTAGGAGGAGTTAAATAAATATTAAGATTAAATATGTTATACCATGATTTAACCTTTTTTGAAGTTAGATATTAACCTTTAAAATGTTATCATTCGTGTCTTATATTATAAAAGGTTGTCATAATTTATCTTATCATTATTAAATTCTTAAAAGTAATTTCAAATGCGATCATAGAAATTTAAATGCTAATTTGAATATTAAATATGAGATTATCAATTTGATATTCAATTTTTTTCATTTTTAAATTGGACCGTAACTCCTAAAATTTAATATAGTGTTGTTCTTTTAACTAAAATAAAACCATTAATATGTATGATTTCTTAATCTTGTGTTTGATGTCTTATTTTAGTTACATAATGACACCTATGAATCTTATATTATTCACAATCTTGTTGAAGTTCTTATCAAAATTCAAGACTTATATGACAATATTTTAAATCAATTTTGTTAATATTTTTGATGTTTAAGTGACAAAAGAATGAATTATAACAACATTTGAAGTATGAGGCACAATAATTTAAACTTCAGAACTAAGAAAACCTAATGTATTTAACCCTAAGTATTACCCAATCTTGATGATATTAAAAACTATACCCAACAAAATAATAACCAAAATAATACTTGTACTTGAATATTGAAAATTTCAGTATCCAAGTGAATTTCATATAGATTTTACTACAATAACAACAACACAACCCAATAAAAATCTCGCTAAATACGGGGCTTAGAGAGGTCTAGTATATGTAGCCTTATTCCTAACTAGTAGGAAGTCTGTTTCTAAATGATCCATAAAAACTAGGAATAAAAATAAAATATAAAATAAAGTACTAAAATAATAATAATAATAATAATTAAAATATAAATAAGTAAGTAAGTAGGAGAATTATTAGTACTTGTCTAAATAATTAGGCTAAATCTAGAGGAAATTACTAACAGACCTATGAAAATGGCAAGGATCTCTTTAAGAGGGATCTTTTATCCTTATCTTAGTATGCCAATGGTTTTTATTATAGGCCATATCCTCAGTAAGTTCCAGCAGAGCTATATCATTCTTGATAAACACCCCCAACCAAATCTTCTTTGGCCTTCCTTTTCTCTTTTTACAACCTTTAAGTACAATCTTCTCACATCTTCTCATTAGAGCGTCTGAGTGTCTCCTCTTAACATGTCCAAACCACCAAAGCTTATTCTCTCTTAATTTTTCAATAATATTAGTAACCTTTAATTGGTCCCTCGCCACTACATTCCTGACATTATACATTCTAGTAAGGTTGCATATCTAACGAAGCATCCTCATTTTCGCTATCATTAGCTTATGATTATACACGTGTTTGATGGGCCAACACTTTGCCCCATAGAGTATGGTTGACCTAATTGCTAAACAACAAAATTTACCTTTCAACTTAAGAGATATCTTCTTGTCACATAAACCTCCTGATGCATTTATCCATATAAGTCACCCTAATCTGTTACGGTGAGCTATGTCCTCATCAATCTCTCTATTGTTTTGGGTGATAGATCCTAGATACTTAAAACACTTCTTTTATGGTATAACTTCTTAATCAAGTTTTATCTCCACATCGGTATCCACTCCGTGTCCTTAAAAGTTACATTCTATATACTCAACCTTAGTCCTACTCAATTTAAAGCCCTTCAAATCTAACGCATCTCTCTAAACTTCAAGTTTTATATTGACACCCTCTTTTCTCTCATCCACTAAAACAATGTCATCAGCAAAAAACATACACCAAGACACATCACTTTGGATATTCTTAGTGAGTTCATCTATTACTATTTCAAACAGAAAGGGGCTCAAAGAGGAGCCTTAGTGTAGCCCCATATCGACAAAAAAAAAAAAAAACTTTGTATCACCTTTTATCGTCCTTACTCTAGTTTTTACACCTTCGCATATATTTTTAATAACCTGAATATAGGTTATAGGAACTCCCTTAGCTTCTAAACACTTCCACATGATTTCCCTAAATACCCCTTCATACATCTTCTTTAAATCAATAAAAACCATAAGTAGGTTACGTTGTCCTTCTCTATAATATTTCATTACTCATCTAAGGAGATGAAAAGTTTATGTCGCGGACCTTCCTAACATGAAGTCAAACTAGTTTTCCAAGATAGAAGCTTCCTTTTTCACTCTCTTCTTGATCAACTTCTCACAACTTCATGGCGTGATTAAGTAATTTAATATCTTTGTAGTTGTTATAGCTTTGGATGTCTCCTTTATTTTTGTATAAAGGGATTAACAAACTACATCTCCACTCATCCGACATTTTGGCAGACTTAAGGATTACATTAAAAAGTTTAGATACCAAAGTAAGACCCTCTTCACCTAGACTTTTCCCCACCTTTATGGGTATCTCATATGGCCCTACTACCCTTCAACTTTTCATCTCCCTCAATGCTTTATTTATTTCTTCTCCATAAATTTGTCAGTAACAAGTAAAATTACAAAATCTCTCAAACGTGCTAAGATTACTTAAATAGATGTTATCTTCTACGTCTTAATTAAAAAGGTTATAGAAGTATTAAGCTACGTGCATCGCTTACTTTCATCTTTTATACAACGAACTTAATCTAAGTCTCTCGCTTTTCATTCTCTAGCTCTCGCCAGCTTAAAATTATCATTTTCTTCATCTTTAGTATCCAATCATTGGTCGGAAATAGAGCTCTCTATTATTTTATTATTATTTCAACAAGTCATTTTAATCAAAATTTAGAACTCTTTATCGTAAATATTATATTGATAATCATTTAGACTTCCTTGCCTGAATGTTCTGTAGTTATTGGAATATGTCTAAGTTTTACTAGTTTATGTTAATAACAAATAACTTTTACATTTGTTATCTCTTATAGTTTAGCAAATACTTCCACTTTAATTCAAGAAATATTTCATATTAAAGTATGTTAGATCTTGCTTCTAATAGATACGATGACGATCTTATTCATATAAATACAATAAAATAGACACTCTGAAACAACTCTTCAACTAATCACTCAAACAAAGTTAATTTGATCCTCGAATTTCTTTTAAAATAACTGAAAAGCTAAGATAGTTTATCTGGATTTTTTTTTCTTCTTTCGAACAGAAACCTAACGCTTACTATTTTCTTTACCTAACACTTATGCCATGGATTTTTCAACAGAAATATGAGTGATAGGTAGATTTTATTTCTTGCTTTTGGCCTTCCAAGGAAACAGATTTTGATATGTACCCAACGAATTACCAGGGGCTGTCAATTACGGAAGGCGTATCTTTGTTTAGCTCGTACAGATTCTGAACATACGACATAAAGACCTATATGTAGGAAAAGGTACAAAATTCTTTGAATTTTTTGCCTTGTTAGAAATATAAAGCAAGAAAAAGGAAATTTGTTCGTGGATGTAGCATATAAAGTAAAAACAATATTAACTGATTATTTGGAATAATAACTTGTAAATTATACGATAAAAATTAAAACCATTTGTTTTTTTAATGTAATAGCATAGATGAGATAAGTGAACTTTTTAAAAAAAAATTATATAATCGTTATATTTCATTTTTAATCTTATGTAATATAGTTTATAAGATTATTGACTTAATTTCCAAACTTATTTAATATAGTTTAGTAAAATTTATTAATTATTAAATGTCAAAACACTATTTTTCACATGTATAATCAAACAAAGATATCTTGAGGACACAAAGTGAGAGTCTCCAAGATTCATAATTTAACTTCAAATTCAAGGTAAGATTTTATGAACAATTCATTCTTGCCTTTTAATAGAACATCATACATTAATTGAAATTGCATATTAATTACTAAAAATTACATATTTTTAGTATTTTAAATTGATAAATTAGTTAAAATGAGATAATCCAATTCAACTCAAGATAAATTTTCCATGTACGAAATATTTTATATGAAAAAGGGGCTGCATCCCACAAGTTTTCAACTTGAATTGAACTAGAGAAAGAGAAACCGGAAAACGCTGCTGAATATGCAAAGGAAGAGGAAAAATCGAATCAGCTTGATTTTGACAGGTGGGTGTTTTGCTCCGGTGGTGAAAGTTGCCGTTGGACTGGAAACCGGTGTACCAAAGACTAAGTTCCCACGTACCGCTATTGACTACTATGACTTTAGTCAGCAAACCTGAAGACAAAAAGAATTTCAATACGATTTGAGAACAACAACTCCGTGCATGGCTTTTTCAAAATGAAAATTACAAGTTAGGAGCCCCTGCTTGTGATTAGGATTCTAGTATTTCTACTGCTTACTGCCTCTATGTGGTTGGTTCACTTTTGAAGATGACGTTTCAAACTTGAGAATACAATAGTCCAAATGGGTACGGTTCAATCTAAATTAGGTGCATTGGTTCAAAGTGAGTTTGCACAACCTAGATGCCGCCTCCAACATCGTTTTCCTGTCTTTTCTAAATTAGGTGCATTGGTTCAAAGTGAGTTTGCATAACCTAGATGCCGCCTCCAACATCGTTTTCCTGTCTTTTCCAACTTCCATGCATATGATAAGATCATATTACTCTCCAAGATCAAAAAATATTTAACTTCCTCAATTAATTAATTATCTTAGCCGGAGTTGTCAAGAGGTCACGTTATACTGGAAAAAAAGCTAATTAAGTATGTATTTGTGAAATTAATATGCGATTAAGATTCCGCTCTCTTGAGATAACATGACGACTCTTTGATAATTTATTCTTCTACCCCTCTTTATCTCATGATTATAAAACTTAATTAAGTTGGAGATTATTTTGGCAGAGTGTGTTTCTTGAAAATTTGTTACGAGTCCAATATATTAATCCATCTAGTATGTTAAGTCCTAATTGGTTCCAGTTAGGATTTATGAGTGGAAACGCTTTTCTTCTTTAGGGGTGAGTCAAGTTATGCGGGGAGATTCCTCAAAAGATCTCAAATAATTGAAGTTAACTGACTTGATTTCTTTTAATTTATCAAAACTCATAAAATATATTGTTAGAATTTAAGTATTTATTTTCATTATCGAAGAATTTATGTAATAATATAGTTTGATTGGGCTTCATCATGTAAGTTAGATAATGATAAAGATTTAAGGACCGACTAATTTAAAAAACTTCATTTAGATAATTAAATTACCAAATAGTCAGATTTAGATAATTAGTCAAATATTTCACTTCTAGATTCTTTGAAAAAATTTTGATTGTCAGTTTTGGTTCATGTTAGTATTATTATTTTTCTCTTGTCAAACTTAATAGCGTGACAATTGGCTGAAAAGAAACGATTAATAACTCAATGAAATACATAATTACTTTGAAAATTTTGCGATACCTCTCAAATACATTGTCTAATGACTTTAAATAAACGTTTTAAAAATATATTTAAGATCCCAAAAGAGGTTGGTTTCAAAGATTTTCACCTGATCAGTCAATTTGATAACATTCATTTCCAGTCCAATACATCATGTATATTTCCGTCTTAGCCTCTTTGAACGCAAACTTGTCCAATTTTGAAGCTAGAAATTTTTTAAAAAAAAGTCTTAGAAGTCGCACGTACATTCTCAGATCACATGCATCCAAACTCATTTCCATCTTTGCTTCTTTGAACACAAATATGTCCTTGATTTGTTAATTACGGTTTTGAAGCTAGGAAAAAAAGTATTGACTAAATATTACTAGTACTATTTACCATCAGATACTATTTTAAATAGTTTTTTAAAAATATAAAATAATTCCTTAATTTTATATAATTTAAATCTAGTCTCATATTATAAAATTTATTATTTAAAAATATAATTAATTTGAAACTCTTTTTATTTATTTAATAATTTTGAGTATGAAAAATAAAATATAAAACTACATATGTTATAAAAGGAAATTAAACTTGTATTGCTTTATCAGAAAAGTAAAAATAAAAGCAGACCCTCAATAATTATACCCTTATTTTGTTCTATTTGTTTATTATATCTAAATTAAATTTACATACTTATAGTTAAAGTAGATAGATGATATCAAATAAATAGAGAAAGTTTGAAAAATAAATAT
>JANIHZ010000209.1:5838436-5857283 GCA_027478365.1 Erythroxylum rufum | reverse complement strand
GCAGCTCCTTTAGGTTTTGGGCTTCCTAGGACATGTTCAACAGGTTCTTGAGGACTGTCCGTATCTCTTCTGAAGCTAGGGAATCGCATGGAATGAGAAACACGATTGTAGAGTGAATAAGATTCTAGGTTTTGTCTGTTGTCGTAGCCCACGAACTCATCGGACTTCGTTTCTCTACTGAAGTACCTAAATGACGTAGACTTAGAGATTCGCTTGTGGAGCGGACCAGAATGGTGGTCTGGACAGTGGTTGTAGTAATCATCCAAGTCCATGTGGGGTCTAATGCATGAAGGCGGCAATGGTCGAACACGACTGTAATGCCATATTCCTGATTTCTTCTCTTCTTTTACGTTCTCAAGAGCCACCATGAACGGGTCATAATCATCCTTCCAATAGTTCCGCCGTGAAAATAGATACTTAAACGTCGAAGTTGGAGTTCTCAGCGACAACATGGCGGGGCTTTGGCCACCGGACTTGAAGTAGTCGACTTCATTAACATAATAAAAACAACAACAAAAACATCAAAATTTTTATATTGGTTCAGCAATGTTAGTTCGGAGCCGATTGAGTATTTCACTATAATCAATGAAAGCATACAATAGTATTTATCATTCAAATTTTTAAAAGACCCAAATTAACCTTAAACTCACACACTCCTACTAGGAAGAAAAAAAATATAAATGTTTTTTTTTTCTTTCTCTTAGAAATTTCTACTCTCTCTTTCTTCTGGAAGTATTCTCTCACACTAAAAAACTTCTGTTCTTTCTCCTTTCTTGACAATTTCTGCTCTCTTCTCTTACACTCTCTTCCGTTGTTGTTGCTTATCTTTTATAGAGAATTCAATTGGTGAAGGTAAAGACCAGTTGCACTGAAATCCACCGAAAAACAAGCCACTATTTATGACTCAACAATCACCAAAAGTAAGCTATAATTTATGAGTTTGAGAAGCTAAGATTTCTGACTTTGAGAAGTTACCGTTTCTGACTTTGAGACAATACTCAACAATCTCTACCTTGGCTCAAATCCTCAAAGTGGAATTCCCAATGGTCGTCTTCCAATCCCCTACAGGGCAATCAATAAATTTTACAAATGCCAATCAAGTTGCTTAAACTTGAGTAACGAAACTGGTTTTGTCAACATATCAGTAGAATTGTCGGCGGTCCCAATCTTCTGAAGAAGAATATCTCCCTCATCAATAATCTCACGAACAAAATAGAATCTCACATCAATGTGATTTGTAAGTGCGTGATAAACTTGATTCTTTGCTAAATAAATAGCGCTCTGACTGTCGTAATGAACATCCACATGGTCCTGGTGGACCGCTAAGTCATCAAGCAACCCTTGAAGCCCTCTAAGCTAGATGACTTCTTTAATAGCTTTTGTCACTGTCATGTATTCTGCCTCAGTAGTTGATAAAGCAACTGTAGATTGCAAAGTTGATCTCCAACTCACTGGACCTCTAGTAAGAGTAAATACAAAACTTGTAGTGGACCTACGCTTGTCCAAATCACCTGCGTAAACAGAATCTACATATACAACAACACATTGACCAGTAACTTTATCTTGGTAAAATGATAAACCAACATCCACAATACACAGAATATACCGTAGAATCCATTTCACAGCTTGTCAATGCCCTTTTCCTAGATTATGCATATATCTACTGACAATACTAACAGCTTGTGAAATATCAGGCCTAATACACACCATAACATACATCAAATTACCAATAGCACTTGCATATGGAATTTTAGCCATGTAATGACTCTCCTCATCTGTGTTAGGAGACATAGAAGCACTGAGTTTGAAATGAGGAGCAAGAGGTGTACTAACCGATTTTGAATTTTTATTCATCCCGAAACGCTGTAGTACCTTCTTCAAATATTGCTTTTGACACAGACCAATCTTGCCTTTTGCTCTATCTCTTTCAATTTCCATACCTAGTATCTTGCAAGCTTCTCCCAAGTCCTTCATCTCAAATTCATTACTCAGTTGAGTCTTCAATCTTTCAATCTCCACTTTGCTTATACAAGCTATAAGCATATCATCAACATATAAAAGCAAATAAATAAAGGTTCAATCTTGTAGCTTGGGAAAGTATACACAATGATCATAATGACTTCTTGTGTACGTCTGCTCGATCATAAACCTATCAAATTGCTTATACCATTGTCTTAGAGACTGCTTTAAACCATACAATGATTTTTGCAATTTATAAACCCAATTTTCCTTGCCGACAACCGTAAACCCTTTTAGCTGAGACATAAAAATATCTTCCTCCAAATTACCATGTAAGAACGCCGTCTTGACATCAAGTTGAGCCAACTTAAGATCAAATTGCAAAACCAAAGCCAACAAAATACGAATAGAAGAATGTTTTACGACAGGAGAGAATACCTCATTGTAGTCAATGCCTTCCTTCTGAGCATAGCCTTTAGCTACCAATCTGGCTTTAAATCTTATATTGTCTTTTCCCAAAGATTCCATCTTTTTAGCATATACCCATTTACAACCAATTTCTTTCTTCCCTTTTGGTAATTTAGCCAACTTCCACGTCTTATTTTTATGAAGAGAATTCATCTCCTCATCCATAGATTTCTTCCACTCCATGCTCTCTGAACTCCTGACAGCTTCTTTGTAGGTGGATGGAATATCATCTTCAATCACTGGAAGTGCATATGCCACAATATCAGTAAACCGAGCAGGCTTTCGAATTTCCCTTCTTGATCTTCTGGTTGCAATAGAATCTTGTTGCTGTGGAGGTTCTTGGGTAGGTACCTCCTCTTCATTAACCTCGTCCTCATCATCAAAATCAACTGTAGGACTAGTGTCTGTAACATCAGACCTTACTGGATCAACTGGAGTCTTCAATAACTCCACCTGCTTTGAACTACTCATGGTCTTGGTCGCTTCAATTTCCCCTTCATGCTTGTTCTGATTAACCATAGCAGTCTCATCAAAAGTCACATCTCTGCTTACAACAAATTTCTTCTCATCTGGACACCAAAGTCGGTATCCCTTCACACCAGTGCTAAAGCCCATAAATAGAGCTCTCTTTGCTCTTGGATCCAACTTGCTTTCCTTGACATGATAGTAAGTAGGATAACCAAAAATGTGTAAATACTTGTAATACAGGGTTTACCAGACTATACCTCCATGGGTGTTTTGCCCTTGTTTGCAGTAGTAGGAAACCGATTAATAATATGGCTTGCATAAGTAATTGCCTCAGTCTAAAATACGTTGTCTAAACCAGCATTAGACAACTTACACCGAACTTTCTTAAGTAAAGTATGGTTCATGCGCTCTGCCACCCCATTCTATTGTGGTGTCTCCCTCATCGTGAAATGCCCCTTAATACCCTCATCTTGACAAACTTCCAAAAAAGGATCTAACTTATATTCACCACCATTATCTGATCTGAGAGTCTTTATCTTTCGACCCGTTTGCATTTCAGTCATCTTTTTCCAATTTAGGAATATCTTTAAGAGTTCATCTTTATGCTTCATGGTGTATACTCATACTCTCCTAAAGAAGTCATCAATAAAAGAGACAAAATAATGACTACCTCCCCAAGATGCATTCTTGGAAGGTCCCCAAACATCAGTATGAACATAATCTAGAATGTCTTTAGTGTGGTGAATAGCAGTGCCAAATTTCACTCTAGTTTGCTTACCCAGTATACAATGTTCACAGAATTCCAATTTACACACCTTTGCACCTTTCAATAAGCCTTTCTTCACCAATCCTTGCAATGCTTTTTCACCAGCATGCCCAAGACGTATATGCCATAACCTTGTAGTGTCTAAGCTATCTACATCAGCAGCTTTAGTGATAGCTACTCCACTAGTAACTGTACTCCCCTGTAAAAAATACAAGTTATTTCATCTTGTACCTTTCATCACCACAAGTTCCCCGTACATAGCTTTAAGAACTCCACCCTCTATGGTGATCTTGATACCCTTGGATTCCAATGCCCCTAATGAGATAAGATTCTTCTTCATATCTGGTACATACCGAACATCACTCAATTCTCTGACTATTCCATCGTGCATCTTCAAATAGATTTTGCCTATCCCTTATGTTTTGCAGGCATTATTATTTCCCATCAAAACAACTCCACCATCTAACTCCTGGAAGCTAGAGAACCATTCCCGAATGGGACACATATGATAAGTGCAACCTGAATCCAAAATCCACTCCTTGAAGTGACCATCAGCAGATGAACTAGTAAAAGCAAACTCGAACTCATTATCTCCAGATTTTGCAACGTTTGTTATAGAACCAACTTTCTCCTTCTCTTTGTTCTTCAATTTGGGGATGTCTTTCTTCTAATGACCCTTTTGGCGACAAAAGGCACATTCATCTTTAACAGGAAACTTCCCTCGTGACTTTGAACGAGATTTTCCCCGCTTCCCTTATTTTCTTTCCTCTATTCGTCCTCTTACAATAAGTGCCTCAGTTTGTAAATTGTGAGTCTTCAGTTCCTTCTTACGACACTCATGATTCACCAATGCCGCAGAAACCTCGTCAAGTTTTACCTCGGATTTTCCATACAACAAAGTAGTTGTCAAATGATCATAATCATCAGGCAATGAATTTAGCAAACATAGTACCTTATCCTCGTCAGGAATTTTCACATCAAGGTTTGCTAAATTAGTAAGTATTTTATTATAATCATTTAGGAGTTCGTGCATAGAAATACCTAGGCGATACTAAAATCGGAAGAGTCACTTCTTCAAGAAGAGCCGATTTTCTGCGCTCTTGGTCATATACTTTTCCTCCAATTTCGTCCATAACTCCTTAGCAGAAGTTTCCTTCATATAAGGATATTTCAGCTCCTTATCAAGGAATGATCGAATAGAGGCACAAGCATGGAGATTAATTCGCATCCAGTGCTTGTCATCTATATCTTCGAGTTTTTCTTCCAGAACCATATCCAACTCTTGTTGATACAATACATTCATAACTTCACATTGCCACATACCAAAATTATTAGAGCCATTAAATTTATCAACCTCTAACTTTGTAGTAGCGATTGAATGTCTATTAGATGTAGTGTCGACGATGACGATATTGACTCCCTCTTAACAGGCTCGTCTTTATCTCCAGCCATCTACTCGTCACTATTCACAAATACGTACTATTACTGTAGCAGAGGACTGTAGCAATGGCACTGTTCGCAGATACTGTAGCACCAGGACTGTTTAGGGGGCTGTAGCACCGACACTGTTCATCGATACTATTCACCGACACTGTTCACCGAAAGATTTTCACTCCTACAACACCTCAGTTGAAAAAACTGGAGCTCTAATACCACTTGTTGTGCGGAAACGTTAATAAATTTGGAGTAAAAATAAAACAATAAAAAGAACACCAAGATTTTTATACTGGTTCGGCAATGCCTACATCCAATTTGGAGATGACCGAGTATTTCACTATAATCAATGAGAGCATACAATAGTGTTTATCACTCAATTTCCCAAAAGACCCAAAATAACCGAAGCTCACCCACTTCTACTAGAAAGAGAAAACAAAAAATATAAATATATTATTTCTCTCTCTCTCTCTCTCCAGAACTCTCTTCTTCCTCTCGAATTATTTTGCTCTCTCTCACTTCTGGAAAACTTCTCTACTCTCTCACACTAAACAACTTCAGCTCTCTTCTCCTTCTCATCTCTTTCATTGTGCTTCTCTTTTTATAGAGAATTCAATGGTGTGAAAGCTAGCTGCACCAACGAAATCCACCGGAAAAAACATGCCACCATTGTTGAGTCAACAATCACCGAAAGCAAGCTTCAATATCTGACTTTAAGAAGGTAAGATTTTTGACTTTGAGAAGCTACCATTTCTGACTTTCTTTGAGACAATACTCAACAAGATATGTAGCTCTACTTTTGGAACAACTAGAGTGTGGTTGAGTGGAGAAAGAAGCTACGTCATAGTGTAATAAAGCCTCATCTTGCACATTGCTATGGCATATTCCTTACAGTGTACACAAACTGCTCCAAATAGAAAGAAGGCTCCTTTAGCTGGCCATTTGGCTACAAGAAAAATGCACTGAACTTATGATTCTGCACGATTTTCCGTAGTCAAATTTTCAAAGTTACAGGCATATAACCAAAGTTGGATATTATAATTCGCCCTATCAGTTTTTTTATTTATCATCACGAAGGGTTGAACTCTACATCTTGGAACAAATTCTATCCTTTCCTAGGTTAGTTCAGAGAAAATGAAATAGCAATTTGTAACAGTGGAAATGTTGTTTTTAATAAAACGTTGCGTTTGGAACTCTTTGCAACAATACCTCGCCCTTCAGAATGTACTTACCCTCAAGGACGACCTGCAATGTCGAAAGTGGCTATAAAATTTGGAAACTGCCGAGCAAACTTGTGGTATTCAACCCATGAAGCATCCTCCAGAGAAGCATGAGCCCACTTAACCAATACCTCTGTAACAACACGTCCCTTCTTTTTAACCATTGTAAGATAACCTCTAGCTGGAAGGCCACTATTCCATCTTCATCCATGATAAGCAAAATAGAAGATGGTGCTTTTTGTACCATGGTGTTATTTAAGGGAGTCCAGATCCTCTGTCCAATATTATGGTGTCTTATTTTGTCCAATAAATCTCAGCCATTTATTTATGTGAGGTCCGCATGGGGTCCACGTGGGTCCCGTAAAATAAATAGCTGAGATTTTATAAGACAGAGTAAAACTGGACAGAGGATCTGGTTTCATTTAAGGAGCAACGCACGAAAAAATCATGCATTTTGGATTCAGGTGGTAAATCTAACTTGTATGCAACATCTTCGATTTTTTTAATGACTTCAAAAAGGCCATAATAATTGGCAGACAATTTGTGAAATGCTCGGTTCTGTAGGGTCAATTGGCAATAAGGTTGTATCTTAAGGTATATATAGTCTCCAACTTGAAAAATACGTTCCACCCGTTTTGTATTAGCTTGTTTCTTCATGCAAGCTTGAGCATTGGCTAAATTTCTCCTTAATATGGCTGAGATTTGCTCACGTGTTCCAAGCTCCCTGTCCACCAAGCCTATAACAGAGGATCCTGCCAGGTACGGGTCACCACTGCTAGGAGAGTAACCATACAAAGCCAAGAAAGGTGTCATCCAAATGGCTGAATGGTACTTAGTATTGTACCAATATTCTGCAAAAGACAACCAGTTATCCCACTTCCCAGGGGTCTCCCCTGTTGCACATCTTAAAAAACACTCTTAAGACTTTGTTAACAGCCTTCGTTTGGACATCCGTTCACGGATGGTAAGCTGTGGATTTGAGGAGTTTAACACCTTGTATCGAGAAAAGTTCATCTCAAAATAAAGACATGAAGATTGGGTCAAGATCAGAGACAATAGTGTAGGGCCAACCGTAGAGACGGACCGCTACATCTATAAATTTCTTAGCAACTAAAGTCGTTGTAATTGGTCCCTTTAGAGAAATAAAATGAGCGTATTTCGTGAATCGATCAACTACAACAAAAATAGTGCTTTTCCTATTAGAACGAGGTAATCCCACAACAAAATCAAGTGAAATGTCTTACCATGCACCCCGTCAATCGATAATGGTTTTAAGGTTCCAGGATATTTAGTTAATTCTGGTTTGTTGCACTGACAAATGATACACTGTTTCACATAATCCTTAACGTCTTGTTGCATTCCCTTCTAGTAAAAAGCCTCCCGCAGCCTCTGATAAGTAGTGTGACGCCCTGAATGACCTCCCCACGGTGAACTGTGGTATACCTCCATCATTTGCTGCTTAAGCATTTTGTCATCACCAATTACAAGTTTACCGTTGCATTTGAGTATATTATTATCCCATGAGTACTTAGATAAGTCATAAGGGTTGGCTTGTAATCGTTGGATAATTTGTTGCAACTTAGGGTCCGATTACCAGCTAGCCTCCACGTGATCCAACAAGGGTGAGTTAACCACCGACAATGCAGAGAGTGACGATGGTGTAATTTTGCGAGATAAGGCGTCAGCTCCTTTATTTTCAAAGTCTTTCTTGTATTGAATAGAGAACTGGTAACCCATTAATTTTCTCAACCCCCAAAGTTGCATCTCAGTAGTTGTAGGTTGCTCCACAAAATATTTCAAAGACTTTTGGTCCGTGAAAATGATCAATTCGCATCCAAGTAAATATGAGCTCTATCGTTTTAGAGCACACCACAAGGCAAGTAGTTCTTTTTCATAAACAGACAATGCATGATAACATGGTCCCATAGTTTTACTGTAATATACAATCAGATGATGATCTTGCATAAGCACAGCACTAATACCTGAGCCAGAAGCATCCACCTCCAACATGAATATCTTGTCAAAATCTCGTAAACGAAGTACAAGTGCTTGAGTCAATGCTAGCTTAAGATTTTCGAAAGTTGTTTAAACAGTAACATCCCATTGAAAAGCATCTTTCTTCAACAATTGAGTGAGGGGGGGAGCTATTTTGTCAAAATTATTCATAAATCTACAGTAATATCCAGCAAGGCCAAGGAATCCACGGACTGGCAAGTTGAAGACACCATTGACCTTCTTGTCATCCATCGACACACCTTCCTTAGAAATAATGTGGCCATGGTAGTCATTGTGATTCTTGCCAAAGCTACATTTGTCGCTGTTGAGAAAGAATCTGCACTGTTTTAGCTTATAAAAACCGTTATTCAAGTGTTGTAAATGACTTTCCCATGTCTTCCTGTAAATTAAAATATCATCAAAAAATACCAACATATACTACCGCAAGAAAGGTCTAAAAATAGAGTTTCATTGTTGCTTGGAATGTTGAGGGTGCATTAGTTAACCTGAATGGCATCACGAGCCACTCATAATACCTTAAATGTATCTTAAAAGCAGTTTCTACGTTGTCCTCGACAACCATCCGAATTTGATGATATCCTGCTTCATATCGATCTTAGAGAAGAAAGCTCCCCCATATAGCTCATCAAGCAATTCTTCAATCAATGGCATGGGAAATTTGTCTTTGACGGTAATTGCATTGAGTTTGCGGTAATCCACACAGAACCTCCACCTGCCATTTTTCTTCTTGACTAGCACAACAGTAGCTGCAAAGGGACTAGTGCTTTCTCGGATTAATCCAACTTGCAATAGTTCATCTACCAATTTTTCAATGACTCCTTTTTGCATGTGAGAGTATCTATAGGGCCTGCAATTAGCTGGTGAGGATCCATCCAATTTCAGGATTTTATGATCTTGTGGCCTAGAAGGAGGTAGTTCATATGGCTCCTGGAAAACTGCTATGAACTCTTTGAGTAACTTCTTGAGTTGATTGTGTTATTCCTTAGTTAATGAGTTCTGATCCACCTCATCTCGTGTTTTGTCCTCTAGTTGCAGTCTTGCAGAGCAAAAGACTTCATGATAGTGTTATAAGACCAATCTTGTGCCCCTAACATCTCTACTTCACCCCTTATTCCCTGGAAATGCACTCTCTTTCTCATGTGAATGAACTTCATAGAAAGCTTTTCACAATCTCACTCTATTGGTCCTAACAGTCTCAACCAATGCATACCCAGTATGGCGTAGTAATTAGTGAACCAAAGTATGAGGACATTCATGTGAGATATAACATTTCCATACGCTGACTTCAGATTTTCACAGCAAGAGGTAACATCCACAGTCTCCTCATTAGCCACCATAACCCTGCATCTCTTAGCCACCTGACTTTTCAGACCCAACGTTTTTACAACTTAGCACTCAAAAAATGATGCACACTACCTGTATCTATAAGAAAGTACACTGGTTGCTTCTTAATAAAAACCCTTCACCCTCATTGTGTAATTACCAAGTTCTCCCTGTATAGCATTTAATGAGGTGTGACCTTCTTCTCTATTTTCCTCACCATCTACTTCTACGAACTTGTAGTTTTGATTTTCAATCCCAACTTCTGCAATTCCTCCCGTATCTTCCTCCTCTACACCCTCCTCTAAAATCAAAGCAAATAATTTGGCATTTTTGCATTTGTTGTTGTAGGTGTATTTGTCCCCACCTAAGATACAAAGCCCCTTTGATCTTCTTTCAGCTACGGTATTCTGGTCTACGATCCTTGTGTTTCTGTTTTGTTGTTTACGTGGGAGTATGTATACTGATTTGTTTATGGAAGAATTTATGTTTGGGTTGGTGGAATTTGAGTGTGACGCTAAGTGTTATGTTAGGTTCGATGGATTAGAATATGAGTTACAATGGGCTGATTGTTGATTCTGATATGAGATTTTTGTAGGGCAAATTTTTTTATTGAATATGTTTTGACTAGGGAAAAAAGTGAGCTGTGGCAGTGGTTACGATTTGAGGAGCACTTAATGTTTGGAAAATACTTGGATTGATTGTGGCTATTGGTGGATACGTGGTTTCTTGTAATTCCGTGAGAATACCTTCTTGCAATCTAGCTAGCGTCATAGCTTCATTAACTGTTTTTGGTTTGTGTATTCATTTTCCAATGTCCCTTCAATCTGCCCAAAAAAAGCAAAGTAGCCCAAAAAAAACAAAGTGCTACTGAGCTGTCTAAGTTAGCTCTTGCACTTAGTTCATCAAAAATTTCCATGTATTCTTTGACACTACCAAGCTATTTTAGGTGCATTAGTTTAGCAATGAGGTCATCAAATAGAGACTCATCAAATCTACAGCCCAGATCAGTGACTAACTCTAACCAGGTAAAGGGTACATTACCTCGATTTTTGAGGTATTATTGTTGCCAGGAAAATGCTTTCCCCTCTAAATGTAGCAAAATAAGTTTCACCTTTTCCTTCTCTTAGGTTGAGCCTAGTTTGATGCTCTGATGTGGTCACCATCGCAACGTCTCTGACACCAAACTGTAACACTGGAAAAACAGAGTGTAGAAATAGATAAATCCAGAAAATTCTGGTTGTTGTATTAAAGATATATCCCCTTTTACAGCGAAGAATCCCTTAGCCAAGATACCTCCCAATAATCCTTACCCAAGATATATATCATCCCCTGAGACACAACGTAACAGCCTCAACAATAACTTTCCTAAGGCACAACAACCTAACAGACTCGGCACATGGCACTCTTACACTTGCCAGCCATACTAAAGATATGTAAAGGAAATAACAGAACAATACATGTGACTTAGTGACAAACTCTCTTCGTAACTTTAATAAAATGTTTTTTTTAATAAAAAGTTTCGTTTGGAACTCTCTGCAACACATTGCATAAGTTGGCAGCAATAAAATAAGCACGCGCTGCCTAAACGTGAATATCCAGTCTTGGTCACTGCCCAAAAGACGGTTGGTGCGGCGATCCAGCTCTTATGCGTGTCATTTGGAAATAGCAAGGGCTACTTTGAAAACAACACCAAGGGCGCTCCATCTTCAAGGTCTGAAAAGAGTTCTGCGTGCAAAGAGAGTGAACAGGAAAGATAATAGGGAATGTTTAGTAGAAAACTAATATCTGCAACTTCTCTTTAAAGCTTCATGCATTCCAATTGCCTATGTGGATAAGAATGACATATCAGGTTTTTTCCACTCCAATGTCTAAGCAACCTCGATCAACATTACACAGAATAACAATATCATTACCACTCACCCATTACATATTCAAATTCGGAGGAACCGAATCAAATACTCCTTTATTTAAGGAGGATTTCAGGAACAGTACCTAAAAAACTGTTGTTATAAAAAGTACTCAGCATAATGACAACAACAGACTAAACTACAGCTTGAAAGCTACCCTATGCATCTTAGGCCGCGGACAATTAAACTTTTAAAATCTGTTTAGTTGTTGATGCAATCCAGTATTTCTAAAATGGATTAAAATGTGCATTCTAAATAAATCTTTACATAAAAATGCAAAACATTCATAGAAAATTTGAATCAAAGTATTATGTTATAGCACTTAAGTTGAATCATTTTTACAACAAAAGTGAGAAACAAAGTTAACAGAAATAAGGAGTAAAGGGAAATACGACTTACCTAAACTAAAAATCTGCTTAAGTTACAGTATTTTCCTAGCCCTGAGATATGAATACATGAGAAAAAATGACACAACAGCACCAACAATTATGCCAGCTGTTGTTAGCCAAAAGGCAAGCTGCAATAAGTCAATTAAAAGAAAGGTTAAGGTAGGGCATCAATTTAGGTCAAATCACAAAAAACATTGCTTTATATTGACACAAGCTAAAGTTCCAAAAACTAGCCATACCACATGTTCTTCAAGATAGGACTTTAAGTTCATGCCAAAAATACCTGCAAACATTCATTAGTTTTTCAAAGTGAAGAAGTCGGCAAAAGTAAATTATTCATATAATATTTATGATAAAAGCTGAAGTATGTGATAAACCATGATTATTTTACTCTCCACCAAAAAGATACCCTTATTTTCTTCTAAATGTAACTAGTGGAGTTTTATTTCCTTCATATGAAAAACCAAGAGAGATGTCCATGCCAACAGGAGACAACTGAAGCTTATTGTAACTGCCACTTTGATTTGAAGTATCAATATATTTATTCCATTATTGCCCTTGAGGGCTAACTAGATGCCTAGGAGGGTACAGAGAGTCCAAAATGAAACGAAAGAACCAGCTGCAGTAAGTAAAAACAAAATAGGATAACTCATTGATCCAATAGAAGATAATCCGTATACCTGCAATCAAAGCGCCAACACCTATACAAAATGTCCCAACTTGAAGAAGTAATTCCACTCTGCTCACTTCGAGTCGCCGAGAGCTAGTGAGAAGACAAATTATAAAGCACAAGGTCAGATTCTTTAGCACCAAAGACCAATTTCAACCAAAAACTATTTATCCTAAGAAAATTGACCTGTATTACTACAGGATGAACTGGGCTTCTATTCTTATCGTCAGCTTTTACCGCACCAATTCTCATACTCCCTCCCCCAACACCCAAAAGAAAACAACTTTCACTCTTCCTATATTTGCCTCTAAATAGAAGATTTTATTTGACCAAATACTACAGCTAAGCCAGTTTTCTCAATCCCCAATTCATGTCAGATGCAATAAATTTACATATATATTTGTTTAGTATAAAAGAATGGAAATTCATTGCACATTATCAACAACTGTAACTGATGGTTTTAGGAATATTATTCAAATAGTTCAGGTGTAAAGTTGTTGCTTCTGCTTTCGATTGAAAACAGAAAGACCAGAGTGTGCTTGGTTCATTCCAGCCATTCAACAATTAAGCTTTTTGCCACTTTAGCTAATCTTCCTGGTGCATAATGTACAAAAATCAGCAAATTGAGAGCTATTTTATGAGCCAAAGAATATATTGTTTAGCCCAATGAAATGTGCAACTAACTGTTCTATTTCATACTATAGCCATTCTTCTACATCCAGTGCACCAAAGAGATTCCAGAAAACAGATATAATTCCAACCTCAAGTTAACAGCAATAGAATCTTCCATTTCTTTTGCAGAATCAAGAAGTCTTTCAGCTTGACCATGACATGATTCACATCTGCAAAGGTGGAAAGAATTTATCTGACTGGCTGAAAACATTATGCTGCCCAAAAAAGTTGGTACCTAATGCATGCCCGCTTAAGTAGCTGATTGGCTTCTTCATTGTTTAATATAAACTTACCTTCGGAGCTTCTGACAGCTTTGTTTGTTCTTAATACCGAATGTTTATATCACTGATCAAGATCAGATCAGCAGGAAATTGACAACCAGCCATTGCCACCAGTAGAGTTTCAGTTTTACCTACTAGCTCGCAGACTAGTTGGTCCTATGTTTAGAGAAAAACATACTACTCCAATAATGAAAATCAAATTCTCGTCATATATTATATTTCCATGGTTTCAATTGATTAAAATATGGTAGTACAGTTTCATGGTGAAAAATTAAGCAATATCTATTACCAAGGACATGATGACACAGTCCTGATATTTTAGCTACGAAAACCTTAAGTTGTAAAAGTTGAGGATCACAGTTGACAAACAATAGACTCGTCTCCCACATGCACAAAGTAAAAATGCAAGGCACATTTTGAGGAGATTGGAAAAAATGACAAGCATACACTTATTAATATTTGTCCTAAGGGGATGAATAGGAAAAGAAATGCATCTACAATAACATAAAAAGGACAATATTTGATGTACAATATAATTCAACGCCAGTAAAGGAAGTGATGAAATTGCCTTTGTAGATAATTTTCCAAAAGCATTTCAATTTCTTCCTCCTCTTCTGCACATGATAAATCAAATACAAAAATATTAAGTGGCTGGTTTAGAGAGAAAAGTATTGGCTTGTAAAGAAGAGCATTTCACAAAAGGCAAATTCTTCATGTAGCTTACCCTCAGCAATCTGCTTCTCCAATGGAACAGAGCATTCCACATCATCAATTCCTTTCCTAAGGGTGCAGTTTCTTCCCATTATACAGATGCGACGTATTTCATGTGTATCTTCCAAAAGATCAAGTAGCATTTGTCTAAGAGCTCCTGCCCTTGAACCCAATTCAACCTATGATATGCAAGCGACATAGTAAAAACAAATAGATTTTACATTTCATGGCAATGAATCTCATAAATTATTTAATCCCATACCAATTTTTGCTTGCTAATGCGGAGTTCCTCTAATATGTCAGCAGTTAACCGGTTGGGCAAAACCTCGAGTAAAGCTTGAACCTAAATCAAACAGAAGTTGGTAATTACAGAAATTGAATATGTTAGAGATCATACTCAGGCACTTAAAATAGAAGGAAGAGCAAAAAAGAAAGGACAATGGATATGTAGTTGGACAAAAAAAAGACCGTTGTAAGAGGAACGGATTGATATGTTTCCATGTCAAAGGAGTAACAAGTAACCGTCCAGAATATTCATCATTTTATAGACAAATTCTCCATGTCATTTTGCAACCCCAACAATCATCAATCTATACTCAGGTAAGAGATAACAGTGTGGTCAAAGAAATGAAAAGCAGTACAACATACACGTGACATAAATGCAATTATTCCGTGCTACCAATCATCATTGCATAATCAGTACACTTAAAACATCTATTGCCCATAAGTACTTCTCCCAAAACTTAAAAAGTTATGCAAAGAGATTTCTCAAAATGAACATGGACATCAAGCTAAGACCAGTCCTTCCCACTGCTTTAGAAATCAAATTGATGTTCTGAAGCAATCATCAAAAGTAGACTGATGGCATCCTTCTGCATTAGAAATCTTAAACAGAACTACAGCTCCAGGAAATTAGATCATTGAACGTTACTTTTAATAATTAATGTTGCAAACATAAGATATCTTTGGAAGAAACAAAAACAAGAGCAGAGGGAAAAGAAAAGGAAACAAAATAAAGAGAATAAATTTTTTATATTCTATACTCACACGAGGTTCTACGGCCATTAGTCTCTGCTCCAAATGTTGTACACGAGAAAGCAGTGCTGCCTCAACAACCTAAAAGTATGGAGACCAAAATTATTAAGCTATTGAAATGGAAAAAGTGTCATGATGAAATGATACAAAACAAATGTGGACACGTTTTAAAGTTGTAATGAAATTTCTGGTGTAAGAAGGTTGATAACGAAGGTAATATATCCTCTAAATTGGACCCATAAAAGAGGATAAGAAATTGTCCACATTTGCTTCTTCTTTTCTAAGTGAAAGTTGCAGCCAAATGGATGCAAGAAAACATGTATGAAGAATAGAAAGCAAAGGTGTGTCGACTTGAAAAACAAAAGGCTGAACATTCTTCATGAAAATATTGATCATTTGGTACAAAAGAATGCAATTTTTGCCATCATACTTCTACATATTCTCTTTATCAGTTCTTGGAGTTGCTTTTAGCAATTAGAGTTCCATTCAGTACGTGGCCAAATAACGATTGTCTACTGAACATAGCAGGGGATCTTGGATGAAAGATTATTAGCAAAAGGCAAAAACATGACACCTGCAGTTTGTCTGTCAATCATTCACCAGTACTGGATGTAAGAGTCCTTTGGATGATCGATAAAGTAGTACTACATTTATTTTTTGAGTCACGTTTGACAAGGAATAATTCCTCAATTTCGATTTTATTTAACCATTTACTGCATATTGGTTTCATGTTTCAACATAAAATTTTCGAGTGAATGAAGCCAAACTTACCTCGAGCTCAAATGGCATGCATGGTCCCCCGGTCTCATTTCTAGGGTTTAACCGAGGAATTAGAGTATCTAGAAAAGCTTTCCCCCCTTTTCTACAAGAATAAAACATAGAAGCAACAAGCATAATCAGTTCATCTGAAAAAGCCAACATGCAAAATGTATCATGTATGTGCATGTGTGTGAGAGCAGAAAAGGTAGAAAATTTGTCATGCTTTATAAAGAAATAGATTACCGATTATAGTCAAATATAAGGACACGTTCTTGCATTGCTATTGCACGTAAAGATCCCAGATTTAGCAAGATAGCATGCTCACGAACCTAAAAGTTAAATAGAGATAGTTAAACATAATAAGATCTAGTCATTGTAACATGACCCATAAAAATACATTCAATGGCATTTGCATACTAAATCAAAATAGTAATTCTCTGAACCAAACTGACTTTTCTTAGTTATTGGGCCATCAGTTGACATCTAATTGCAGTCTCATAAAGATGCATTAATTTTTGCCACAAAAGCTTTTGGAAATGGATAGCCAATAACAAGATCAAACATGTAGAAGTGCTCCAGTTCATTTATTAAGCTGATTAATAAGGCTGCAACTTAACCCAGCTTAGAGGTTAAAATTTCCCAGCATAGCTTATTATCAACTTTACGTAAAAATGGTTCCTGTCAATTCGTCCTTGGTCCATTTTTTGGTACTTCTAGTCTCCTTTTATTTTTAACAGTCCCATTTGATTTTTAGTTTCTCAATTAAATACTCCATACACTGTGAAATAGAAAAGGACGTTATCAAGTACCAATATACAGGACAATATCAGGTTGTGTAACAGCACAAAGCTCAGATATATTAAAGTTCTGAGCACATAGTTGAAAAGCCCGAGAAAAATTCAGACAGAAAAATGAAGATTAAATGCAATAACAACTGACCAGAAATCCCCAACTTTTACCATAAAAAACCAGCAAAGCAACTATACTTCAGGAACAAAAGATAGAACAAGGAGCTTATAGAAAGGCGACTCAAACAGATCCAGATTATTGAAAATAAAACACATAAATCACAGAGTAAAATTCACCCAAGACCCCTTATAGTATTTGTGTTTTCCAAAAAGGCACTAGTGACATGGATTTAGCTTTAGAGGTCCTTGTAATTCTATAATTACAAAAATATTATATTCTCGACTATTTCTTCTGAATTTTTTAAACGGGTATGATTTAGTAACTAAAAGTGATTTTAAGAAATAGTTTAAGTGTTACCATAATGTTGAAAAAAAAAAGCTGAAATATAAAGGACCTTGAGAGTTAAAATCCAATCACAAGAGATCTAGTTTTAAAAACACCAATACACATTGGATACTAGTGTATTGTACCCTTGAAGAACATAGTAGAACGCCATAGGCATGGTACCAGCAAAGAAGGCATCGAGTTCGTTAGAAAAAAAGATGGATCAACACTCCGGACGTCTCGTGGGCGAAGACCTGATGAAAATGAAATAACATCTGATCGTAAAGCTCGCGTCTCAGCAGGGTTATTAAGAATTAAGATTAATCCCGTATCAAATAATAGGGAAGATAACAACACAAGATATCTAACAACATGATAAATGAGTTAGAGGATTCGGGAACAAAACGGAATCTAATTCTTAGAATCTTTACCCACCACTTGACTTCAACAGTTGGCGTCTGTTAATTTTCCTAGTAGATATCATGCCACTGGACTTCACCTCCACAACCTTTAGATGCAAAGAAATAAATAGATAAAGATTATTCAATAAAATAAGCGAAAACAAATTACACTCAGCTAGCTTAGCAGCAACAAGTTTGTAAGCAAATGTGATTAAAAAAAGAACTTTTTAACAGCTGCTTAACTCAATAACACAGAAGATGAAACAAAGAAAGATAAAACCAAAAAAGACATTGTACTCGTCGTCACCATTTCCACTAAAGAAGAAGAAGAAGAAGAAGACCTCATAAACAGGCTCGCGAATCCCGAGCGAGAGTGAATCGCCAAAGGGAGGAGGGGAAATCGGTTGAGGCTTAACCTCCTCTGAGGCTTCAGAACCGTCGATAACTTCATCGGAAGCGGCAATTAAAGTTTCGGGCCGATCCTCCTCTGTAGATTTGGCCACGCATCTGAGCTTAGACAAAGTCTGCAGTTTAAGCGAAATCGGAGCAAGAGTAGCTTTGACCGTGGGAGAGTGGCAGGAGAGGAAGTAGTGAGATGGAGGAAAATGGAGAAGAGGAGGCGATAGAGTCATTTCTCTCACTCTCTGCTCATGGACAAAGTGCCGCTGAGGAGAGAGAGAGAGAGAGGGAGATTCTGTTTGGATAGTTTATTTCTTATGGATAATATAGATTAAAATAATGGCCCTTTTTATAAGTAAATAAATAATTTTAATGGCGCCAGTTATTATTTGTGGTTGCGTAGACTGTTTAGATATTTGTGGTTGATGATTTGGTTGCGTACAGTACACTGTTTAGAATATTTTATACGACCCCGCCACTTGGCATTAGTATGGTTATTTCATAGTTGGGGCACTTGGCTTATGTTTTGTGGCTGCATGTTAATTCCTTTATTTTAATATAAATTAAAATTATTTATTATGATTTTAAATAATATAAAATGTGATAATTATAAAAAGGGCAAAAATGGATCCCGTTTAAAATACTAATTTTTGTTATAAAACCGAAATAATATGAAGATTGATGAAATATTTTCTTATGCTATAGCATGTGATATCATCAATGAAAATGAAGATCC
>JANIHZ010000209.1:5746459-5768294 GCA_027478365.1 Erythroxylum rufum | reverse complement strand
TTATGCACAAATAAGCAAATATTCACATATGCAAAGCATAAAATGCACTAAATTTTCTTAATATTCTAACCCCTAATATGGGGCATTACAGTGTGGCTCTCCTAAAGTCCTTATCAATAGTGCGATGAGGGTTAATGAAAAAAAAAACAAGAAAATTGATTGCTTATATAGGAAAATGACAAAACTATATTCTAGGCATTCTACAATTTGAAATGCTTTGGGATTACTAAAATAGTTTTATGACAACTATACATAATTTATTACAAGGGTAATTTTGGAAAAAAATATTACAAGTCATTACATTCTATTCATTTTTAGTATCACTTTCAAACAATGGTTAAAGGAGTCCCTCTCTTATTTTATTTAAACTTTCAATCAATAGAATGACCCATTTTATTATATTCCATTCCACTCTATTCTATTCTGTTTCGTTAATAACCATTCCATTGTATTTCATCTTAATCTCCTAATCATACTCTTATTTATCCTCTTTTGACGTGACTCCACCTTTTATAACGGAGAGCCTTGAAGTGAAGAGTTTATACTATTTAAGCGGTTCCTCGTTGTCAACTTTTTCATATTGTTATTACCTGCTGTACTGGGGGCTCCGCTCACCCTGAGTCCATTCTCCACAAGACTAGACAATCTATTTCCGGATCCAACGGTTTTCGAAACGCACTCGTTTTGAGCGCATGATTGCAGGCCAGGTGTTCGACAAAGAGCGGGAGACAAACAAAACCTCAGTTTTAAGTTTCTAGTACTCTCTCTCTCATCATGACCGTTGTCAATTTGTCCCTTTGCTGTTTATATCATGTTCACGAGCCGACCATCGCTCGTCCCAAAATCTTGTGATTTCTATACTCTTCGAGTACACTTTCGGACAAAAAGTAACCCATTCAAGCTTTTCACTTTCACTTCCAAACTTTTATGTCCTGATCTGGGTTCTTTCCTTTTTTTGTTGGTTCAAATAATTTCCGGTATTTATTACTTTCACAGTGAAGAGTGGAGACTACCCTTTTGTGATAGTGTTTCAAGCTGCTTTCTTTATCTCTTTTTTGCGGTTTGTTTTATTTTTTTTTGGGTTTCTTGGGTGTAGTATGGTCCCCAGTGTTTGTAGTTGGTTGTTTTTTTGTTGGGGGTTTCACCGAGCATGCAAATTCGGCTTTTTTTCACGGGCACATGCCCTTATGCTTCCCTTCCACAATTGCTTATTACATTTGGGTGATGTTTTTCTTAGCTGTAGAAGAGGCCCACGGCTTTTACCTGTTCTCATTGTAACATTGGACTCGTTAAGACCACTTATGTTTTGTGCCTTTATTCTTACCATTTAAAAACTGTGATGCAGAAGTCATGAACTTTTGTGGGCATTTGTTGTTTATATTTCATTGATCTTTGAGGGAAACGGTTCCCTTCTTTTTCCTAGCTTGATCATGGCCCCTGCAGGAAAAGTTAGTGGGTTTCGCAAAGAGGGCAATGACTGGTACGTTAGCCATTATCTCAAGAACCCATTTGCAGTTTTAGCGTGCTGTAAACTGTCTTTCTTTTTAATGGTTGATGTGCATGTCTACGTGGTGAATTCAAATCTAATTCTCCGCTGGTAGTTTGTTGGAGTGGAATTATTGGTTTTATGCAGAGTCCGTACTTATTACGAGTTGTCTAACTCAATAAAAGTAGTAGTTGATATTGGTTGTCATTAATTACTGAAATTTTCGTAATTCATAGTCTTAAGGGAATTATCTGTGACAGTTAGATATCTGGTGGGTCTGGCAGGTTCTGCAATGCAGGATTGCCAAGTGATATATCCGTTCTCGTGGATGGTGTGAACTTTCATCTTCATAAGGTAATCGAATTGTTGCTCGTGGAGGATTTGTGATCCAGAGCAAGTGTTTGTGATAGTATTCAGACTTCCACTTGTACGAGCTTATGCATGCTTTTTAAATTTAATTTGTCCCCATATATGTCTTGTTCGATGATCACTTCGTATATTTGCTTTGCATTCTTCTACTGTTAACTTGGGGATACCTATGATAGTGGACGCCTTTAAATATCAGCTGACTTTTCGGTCTGCTACTTTGGGTTGCTATGCATCTCACCTGGTGACCTAAGTGATCAGTTAACATTGTCTGAAGAGTAATGATTCTATTGGATGGTAAGGGAAGGCCAAATACACATAGGCTTGGGATTATGGTGAATTTTGTTCCTTATGCTTGTTTTCAGAAAGTCCAAGGATTCATCCTCATATACATGATGTAATCTTGGTTATAGATTCCTATTTTCTAAAGTGGGAATCTATTCTATTTAGTTATCAATATGTTGCACATTTTTGTAAGGAAGTTTCTACAACATGGATTTCCTAAAACATGAAGTTGTAGGACTAGACCAACTTTTATGACATCACTAGACATGAATCAGTTACTCATATACAAATACACACAAGAATTGCGGTTGGAAATGAGAATTGTGGAAATGTGATACAGATATTACATTTTATTGAAGGGACTAAAACATATGAGACTTGAGGAAATCTATTTAACTTTGGCATCACCCTTTTCCTATTTTAAGGGTCTTGTTGCAACAATCAATCTTGTAAGAAAAACCCGTTAAGTTCTTCACATGAAAGATTGTAAACGACTATCAGTGCTGTAGGTTTTTGCATCCTGGATCCCTTATTCATCTTGCTAAAGGGTTCATAATGATTGTGAAAATTGAAATACATTCAAAGTCATGGGCCTTATGGTGAAAATTACAAGTTAACATTTTGAAAATACCTAAATTGTAGGTCAACTGTGAAGGAATACATTAATAAGAGAATGTGGTTCAGATTTACAATGTAAATCAGACTATGTTTTGGTAAATGTATGTCTAGTTTACAGACTCCTGTATCCATTTATTTCTTGTTTTCCAATATTCTTTCCCATAACTTATCTTAAAGATTCTTAATTTTTGTAGAGAAATTCCAGGGAGAACTTTCATTGACATCTAATTAGACAAGGAAAGCTCAGGTCATAAAAGACTTTTCGATTGTAAACGGCAAGTTATCTGCTGCATAATTTATATTTGGTTGCTGTATGCATATAATACATGTACTGTCAGGCTACTTATTTAGTGATATTCAATAAGGTAAATTTAAGTTTTTTCAAAGTGATTGGTCTATGGTTGATAATTGCTGATCTAGACAGTAAATAGCTTGTAACTCATGTTTGATATGTAATTATCGGAAAGTGAACTCGAATTCCATGAAAAATTTCCCCTCTTTGTTTCCCCGAATGAAGAGCAAGTGCTGATAAAAAAAGATTTTGTTTGTCTCAAACAATGATAATTGTGGTGATTTTAGAGAAGCGAAGTTTGCGTAACTTGTTTTGTTCTTCTATTTTGATTACTAATCTTAGAGAAATATAATCTACATTTAGTTTATTGAATTTCCATTTTTTTCATCAACACTTGATGTAATAAAGTGGGTAAGGCCTTCAGCACCTGTTTATTGTTTGTATTTATTTCTAAGAGCACAGAGCTTCTTATTTATTAAGTTGCAGAAATTCTTATTGAAATGGATACATGGCTTCCCATCCATTTGCCTTGTTTGGATGTTGATAAAATCTTATGATCATTCAGTTCCCGTTGGTGTCAAAATGTGGGAAGATAGCACACATATGTGATGGAACCCTTGAAAAAAATTTGACGACAAGACTCACTGAATTCCCTGGTGGTCCTGACACCTTCTTACTTGCAGTAAAGTTTTGCTATGGGATGCGGGTGGAATTGACTCCAAGAAATATAGTTGTATTGTATTGTGCAGCAGACTACCTTGAAATGACAGATGAGTATGGAGAAGATAATCTACTTCCGAAATCAGAGAACTTTTTCCATAAGAATGTAATGCGTAACTGGAAACACTGTATACTGGCTCTTCAAAGTTCTGACCTGGTTATTCAAAGGGCCGACAGGCTCCAAATAACAAATAAATGTTTGAATTCTCTATCTATGATGGCCTGTACAGATCCTAGCTTGTTTGGGTGGCCCATGATGATGTATGGAAGTTTACAGAGTCCAGGAGGTAGCATCCTCTGGAATGGAATAAACACAGGGGCGAGGATCCGAAGCACAGAATCTGACTGGTGGTTTGAAGACATCTCATACCTCAGTGTGGTTTTGTTTGAGAGACTAATCAACACTATGAAAACAAAAGGCATAAGACCAGAGAGTCTTGCTGGTGCAATTATGTATTATGCAAGGAAATACCTACCCGGTCTTGGCCGGTGGCAGAGTGCACAAAGTAGGAAAAAAAGAACAGTTGCCAGTTTTAGCTTGACACCTGCTGTAGTCGATCAAAGTTTTTTGATAGAAACAATTGAAAAACTTCTTCCCGAAAAGAAGGGGAAGTCCTTTTGCCGATTTTTGCTAGGGCTTCTTCGAATTGCATTGATATTGGGTGTCAATAAAACATGTAGGGACTCTCTAGAGAGAAAAATAGGGATGCAACTTGAATTGGCAACCCTAGACATTCTCCTCATTCCTAGTTATTCTGACTCTGATACTTTGTATGATACCGACTGTGTGCAAAGGATCATTCATCACTTTATGTCTTCAGAATCAAGAATAACATCTTTTTCTCCATCATCCTTGGATCTGGAAACCTCACCATCTTCCGAGCCCCTAAGAAAAGCTGCAAAGTTGATTGATAACTATATTGCAGAGGTTGCTTCTGATGTTAATTTGAAACCCAAGAAGATGCGCAGTCTTGTAGAGGCCCTTCCAGATTCGTCAAGATCCTTGCATGACGGTTTATATAGAGCTCTTGATCTATACTTGAAGGTTTGATTTCCTTATTGATGGGTCAAATTCTCATGTCAATTAACTATATGAATTAAGGACAGCTTATATATAAGAATTATGATCTGATAACTCACTGTTTAAAGATTTTAGGTGAAAAAAATAGGTCTCCTTATGTACAAACCATTCATTCTGTAAAATGGAGAATTATGTAAAATCAACATATTTCATGTTGTGCTTAAACAAAAGCTTCTCCTTGATCTTAAAAATTTTCTAATTATTAATGGAACTGTGCAGTCGCACACATGGCTGTCAGATAAAGAGAGGGAAGAACTTTGCAACATCATTGACTACCAGAAGCTCTCCATTGATGCTTGTGCGCATGCTTCTCAGAATGAAAGGCTACCAATTCGAGTCCTTCTTCAAGTTCTGTTCTTTGAACAGATGCAGTTGAGAACTGCACTTGCCAGCTGCCTACATGTTTTGGACACCGAAAATGCTCCTAGAGGACCAGTGTCCGACCAAACTGACATGGCTGATCAGATTGTAAGGAGAGATGGATGGGTTGCGGTTGTGCGTGAGAATCAGGTTTTAAAGGTAGACATGGAAAATATGAGGTCAAGAGTTGGAGAACTAGAAGAAGAATTTGGTAGAATTAAACAGGAAATGAAGAGGGTTACCAAATCGCGTAGTTCACTAAGTTCCCCACGATTGGTGCGCAGGAAAATTGGATGCAAGCTTCTTCCAGGTTCCACTGATGCCCAACCAGACATTGTTAACAGCACTGGACATACTCCCAGGGCATCAGTTGAAAAAGCACGCACTTCTCAGCAATCCAGACACCGGAAAAGTTTTTCTTTTCGTGGATAGCTAATATGTGAAAACCAATCTTGAGAGAATTTTTTTCAGACAAATAGAAGCCAAGAGTGGTTCACAGAGTCTTGGCACCTTCATAAAAGGCTGTTGAATTTCAACCTTTTGTTGTGAAGTGGATTCAAGCTATATGGAAACAGCATTGCATCTTCTTCTAGTAGACACTGGAGTACTTTTCAATTTTAACTTTCTTTCAGCAATTTATTATAGAAGGAAGAAAAGGGTGTTGTATTTTGTTGTATACGTGGATGTTGTGGTTTTGGCAAAGGTCATGGAAAGTCCTTTGACAAGAAGTTGGAAGGCAGGATGCTCCATCCGGAATCTGGGACTGGGATTGCAAGCAAAGCACGCCAGATTTAGAATGGAGCTACCGGTACCACTGAAATGGAAAAATGTGCAAACTGTAGTTGATCTTGTTTGATGTCTATTTTCTTTCTTTCCTCTTCCCTTAGAGTGTGTATATCTGTACAGGCACAGGCTTGTAGCCACACAATTTATAACGCTTTATTACTATGAGCAAAATATAGAAAATTTCAGGCTGTATTTTCTTAAATTTCAGCGTTTATCTGATTTCAGTTGTAGTTCGCACATGAACATATTCGGGTAGCATTGAGGCTGAGAATGTAGAAGGCGTAAAATGTTTATTAAACAAGATGCTACCAAACCGTCGCTTTGGCCGAGTGGTTAAGGCGTGTGCCTGCTAAGTACATGGGGTTTCCCCGCGAGAGTTCGAATCTCTCAGGCGACGTTCATGTTTTGTATTTGTTTCATCACAACTGCTACTTTTTTCACTAGCAAAATAAAATAATTTTAGAAATACAAAAGTAAGAATAAACCCAAAAGCAAAAGGGGGCAGCGCTTGCGCGGAAAAGTCCTTACAAAAGGTGAATCTCCGAGGTCTCATCAATCCCTCCCACGTTTTAATCTTGAAAAGTATATAAACAAAAGGAACTGAATGTGCAATAAAACAAAATATTAGGGGTCAAAATACAAAATTCCGAAGTAATCTATCGGCGGCTTTTCCAAAATCTCTGTTCTGTCTCTCTCAAACAAATGTTTTTCAATTTCTTCTCTTTTTTTTTTTCCACATCTGACGATATCGTAACTTCCATCTCTTAATGTCTTGGTCGAATTACAGTCTCAGATCTTCAAACTCGGCGATCGTTGTAGATTATTTTCAAGTGATCGGATCTCTTTTTGGCTCTGTGTGTTTTTGAGTTAATAATAATAACAGTAAGTTGCCGTTGGTGGTGGAGCTATAGAAAGTGTGTGAGAGAGAGTGTTGGTGGATCTGATAGGGAAATGGCGCTTTCTGGGATGAGAGGTCTCTCGGTATTTATAAGTGACATTCGTAATTGCCAGAACAAAGAGCAAGAGAGGCTTCGCGTCGATAAAGAGCTTGGTAACGTCCGTACTCGCTTCAAGAACGAAAAGGTTTGTATCTTTAAAAAATTTTATTGATTGTTTAGGTCCTTTTTCTTTTGGGAACGTCCTTAAAAGCAGCCGTAATTGTTTGGTTCTGAAGAATTCTTTTATTGGAATTGAATTGAATGAACAGTCAGTAAGTCGACTGAGCTAGCACAAGTAGATGACATGAGGCTTTTTATTTTTCTATGCGATAATGTTATTGGGTTTTGAGCAATGAAGGCACGTATAATGGATGAGGAGTTGGGTTGAGTTAGAAACGCAATCGGTTTTCTTTAGTTTTTGATGGTGGAACAGCTGTGCGAAAAGGAAATATGCCATTTAGACCATCTGCGTTTAGACAACTGAATGGTACAGATATTTTGCTGAAGCTTTCAAAAGCTGAAGCTCATTTATGTCTTTTCTGGGGGCTAACGGATACTTTATCTTACGAGCTATTTCGGGAGTGGATTATAAGGGATAAAGGTGTATGATCTTCAGTATTATCTTGGTTTTCTCTCACTTTGATAGGGACTCAGTATTTGGCTTTTGGCTTTTGGCTTTGGGTTATTGGCAGTGCTTAAACTTCCAGAGTAATTCCTTTATGGCGATGATTTGATACAATGATTATAGTGTGATCTGGACGGCATTAAAGCTTTTTGCTATTGTTCAAGTGATTACAAGAACTAATGGGTTTAGTTGTCATACTTGTGTACATAATCCTCTTTTTAATCAATGAGCACTGGGAATAGGCCTATAAGGCATATCTAATTAATGACATCAAACATGGCCAAATATTGAGGGTACTTACATATGTTTGAGCAGATGTTGCTTTCTGCATTAATTGTAAACTTCCACAGGTGAGAACAAAATGGCATTTTATTTTGCAAGAAGAGGCTTTTAAGAAATATTGTTGCATGGTTTCAACATAGAAAGTACTCCCTTTTCCAATCATCTCTTGACTGATTGTATTGGGTCTCTATTCTGTTCTGAACTGGTTATAGATCTTTGGCTTAGGGATGCTTGTGCAATTCAAGCAATCCTCAATGGTAGTTTCTTATTCATAATATTTTAAAAGTATAGATTGGAGAAAAGCTACATGGTCAATGCCAAACTCTGATTATGGTTACGCAATTTAAATATTGTTTGTGGCACTTAAATTAATATATAACTTGTGATAAGGAACTTATTGTACGATTTGTTGAATGTTGTGCTTTGCCTTTGAATTGGCTTGTTGAGCCTTATTTGACCTTTAAGATGCTGGTTAGTTTTGCCACTTTATTGGTTTTATCCAACCACCAGAAAGCATTTGGGTTATACAAAGCTATGAATATGTTGAATTAATTCAATAAGATTATGAGGTTGCAGATATATTTTAAAATTTTAAATTAGTGATATCCTTGTGCTAGAGATGTTTAGAGATGGACAAATCCTATGGTTATAGTACCTAGGAATTCTGTGGAAATATTGTGAGGCTATATTTTGATTGATGCATTTTTATTTCATTATTGGAGATTACTTTGATGATAACATTGTGCAATGTGTTGTCCCTTTTTGGTTTTTATGTACCCAACGACTATGTGGTCTGTAGGAAGTTAATTTTGCTTGCATCTAATGATGAGCAATATTATTCACTTAACATGGCTGTACAACCCATTGTTATTCGAAACTCAGAATAATTGAGAAGTACTAGAGATAATATTTTGATAAGGTAATGCTCATTTTATCCGGTAATTTAGGAATAAAATAATTTACTATTTTACTCATCCTTTTTTTTTTTTTGTAATCTATTTGTTAGGTCAGTTTTGGATTACAAATATTGATGTTGTTATCAATAGATGGAACCTTTTGCCATTTTGAAGCCTGATGTAAGAGTGATTAAACCATTGTAACTAGTCACTCTGATAGATTGAGATAGTGTGTATTCCTAGGACCGTGGAGTTTTGTTTGTTCTTTTGAGTTGGTTGCTGTATATGTAACATATACACTTTTACCTTTTGAATTCATTATTATTTTTTTGTCATAAGCTTAGTGGTCAAAGTGTGGATGGTGCAGTATCCTTCTCACATTTATATTTGCTCTCTAGAGTTAAAAATTCCAATCATGTTTTGATGGAGTTAATATGACGAGTATCTTGTGGAATTGTACTGTACTAATGAAATGCCTTTGCAGAGAGACAAATGAATAAGTACATCTTTCGAACCAGTTGTGTCTGTTGTGTATGGACTGTTTCATGTATAATATTGTTTGTATAAGTGCTTTTGATGCTGCTACCACACTGCTGGCTTTGTATAGTTTGTATGTTTTGGATTATGTGTTTTTGTCCAGTAGGTGTTTTGGAGATCATGATTTCCCGTATACTCACTAGAATCTTAATGAACTTCCACTTACTCTACAAAGAATGTTGTGTCTGGTCAATTCTCTTTTCATGTTGAAAACGTGAACTTGGTTTTTAAAGGGTTCAAGTGTAAGCACACATAAAGAACTTTTTACTCTTTTTTTTTTTAAACCTGATGCAGTTGACATTGTTCTGCTGGACTAATTAGGTTAATAATTTCTGAAATCTCTTTGTCTGTCATTACAGGTTATCTTTTGTATTGCATTTAACTCCTAACTTTATTGATCCACTTTTTTTCGTATATTTTTCTATTCTATTTAGTATTTGAGACATTGCAGTGTGTTCACTCTTATATCACATACGTTCTTGCTTGTGTTGTGTGGATTCAGCGAACTTAAATATAACATTTGAAGAGCATTTTTTAACCCGATAAAGCAATTACTGATTGCAATGCTTATGGTTAATCAGGGTTTGACTCCTTATGAAAAGAAGAAATATGTTTGGAAGATGCTATATATTTATATGCTGGGTTATGATGTGGATTTCGGTCACATGGAAGCTGTTTCTTTAATATCGGCACCAAAGTACCCAGAAAAACAGGTATTTTTCTTCCTCGTGTTTTTTGAAATCATCTGGACTTCTAGGGTTTCCTGGAATGCACTATTACTATTGCAACTAGTGGTTGTATTGTCTTGATCACATGATATAAACCTATCCATCACAGATTTTCTTTTTTTTTTTTGTGAAAACTATTCACGTGTACAAATGGTTGGTGATAAGGCAACTTCTGATTGGTAGATGATGATTTGGGTCTTAAAGATCTTTTCTGATGATATGGTTGCATTATCATGTTGTTATAGGGGTTTGATTTTCATGTTTGGAGAGATTATAATGCTTAAATGTTCAATGTAATTCCCTCTTATTGAATACTTGAATTGCAAAATTGTTCAAACTGTTCTGCTTAAATTGCTGCTACTTCCTGCAGGTTGGCTACATAGCAACATCATGCTTGCTCAATGAGAACCATGACTTTTTGAGGTTGGCAATAAATACAGTACGGAATGATATCATTGGTCGAAATGAAACCTTTCAGTGCTTGGCATTGACAATGGTATGGCAGTAGGAATCTCTTTTACTTTGTGGGAGATGTTTTTATTTTTGTTATTAAGCGTTTTTATTTTTGTTATTAAGTTATTATGTATGAATTGCTTAACAAGGGTACTACCTTTAGTTTTTAGTCACTTGGCAGTTTAGAATACCACTTGTCTGATCTGAGTTGCAGCTGAAATGTACTAAGCATGGTTTGAGAAGTAACAGTCTTAGCCATAAAGTAAAATTTCCCTATGTATTGGTTGGTATTCTGATGTTTCTCTATAGAACATGAGCAGTGCCTATTTGTTTCATCCAATTGTAGTGGCTAGATGGTTAGAAACATTATGGTATAACAATTGTAATCAATTAATTTTTAACTAGTATATTATAGGTTGATGCATGCATACTAGTACATCTTAGATTACAATAACTAGCCGTCTGTTGTTAATTTTTCCCAAAGCAAAAGGCTTCCCATGCACTGTTGGTTAGAAGACAGGGTGCTCTGGCATTGGTAAAAGAGTATCTGGAGAATATTGATCAAGTCTCTGTTATGTTCAAGAATAATGCCAGTTTTTGCATTTTCTAAAGCTACTCAGGTTACTTTTAAAGTGTAAAAGCTTTTTATTTAACATTTTGAAGCCATGATATTAGGCAACATTCATGTTATCAAGTCTGATCACTAAAAAAGTTGGGAAAAGCTTTGGAATTTTCTGGTTGAGTCCCTTTCTGTTTGTTTCACAATGTGTCATCTTAAGATTTTCATTAGAACTTTGCATGACATGATTCCAAATTCAAAAGAATGCAGTATGACATGATCATGAATACGAAACATGAGACTTCAGCCATATGCACTGAAATTTCATTTGGTAATTTGTAGGTTGGAAACATTGGCGGGAGAGAATTTGCTGAATCATTAGCGCCAGATGTCCAAAGGCTAGTGGTAAGTTATGAATTATTAGCTTAACACACAACCAACTAATATATTATTTGACACAATTTACTCTTTTTCTTGATTCAGATTTCTAGTAGCTGTAGACCCCTTGTGAGAAAGAAGGCTGCTTTATGTCTACTGCGCTTGTTTAGGAAAAACCCTGATGTTGTAAATGTAGATGGCTGGTATGTTTAATTGCTTCATGGTGGCTTTTATATTCCAAACAACTACCTGCATAAATCCAAAATCCACTTTGCCTTGTGTTATAGGGCGGATCGGATGGCACAACTTTTGGATGAACGCGATCTTGGGATCTTGACATCTTCTATGAGCCTTCTTGTTGCTTTGGTGTCCAATAACCATGAAGCTTACTGGAGTTGTCTTCCAAAGTGTGTAAAGATATTAGAGCGACTGGCTAGGAACCAGGATATTCCACAAGAATACACTTATTATGGCATTCCCTCTCCTTGGCTTCAGGCCTGTATCTTTTTGTTCATTATCAATTCTTAAAGGTTATTGGTATAGAAATGTATTACTGTATTTAATCTGGTTTTATTATTCTAGTAGTAACTCTTCTTTTATTAATTATTCTTGGATGTTGTACTGAGCAAGTTATTGTTGTATATATCATTAATTTAAGTGATGCCATTTGGGTACACAGGTTAAAACAATGAGGGCTCTTCAGTATTTCCCAACTATTGAAGATCCTAATACGAACAGAGCATTATTTGAGGTCGTACTCTACTTGATGAACTTATTTTTATAACAATTGGTTTTTCTGACTTTAATTACATCCAACTTCAAGTTTTCAGGTCTTGCAGCGGATATTAATGGGAACTGATGTCGTGAAAAATGTGAATAAGAACAATGCGTCTCATGCTGTTCTATTTGAGGCCCTGTCTCTGGTAAGTTTTCTTTAGTTGTAAATGTTTGTGTGTGAGAACTATATTTGTACTTCAACTTGCATACTTTTCAATATTCTCTATATGTTTCTTAATTCTTTCGTTTTATCCCCATTGACTGTTACAATATAAGATTTTTGAATATATATATAAGATTTTGAAATTTTGAAACAGTAGATTATTTGTGCAATGAAGGGTAAATGAGACAAGCTTTTATCTCTATGTGCTCAATCTGCACTCCCAACGATAACGGAGATGATTGCATCCTGTACCTGTTGTATTAAGTTGATCCTTCAATAATTAATATTGCATCTGTATATAGCATTTTGATGACCTACATGTTGTCTATTGTATATTCTGATCTCTTGACTACAGGTGATGCATCTTGATGCTGAAAAGGAGATGATGTCTCAGTGTGTTGCTCTCCTTGGGAAATTTATTGCTGTCCGTGAACCAAATATCCGTTATCTTGGCTTGGTAAGTCATGGTAAACATTTTATTCTTTGATATTTCCTTCCCAACTTATCTTAGTGAGGTAACTTAACATATTTTCTGAACTATAACTTTATTGTTTAATATTTGATGGTTAGGTCTAATTGGTACTCTATATCTGCTTAACTGAACATTATTGTTCACTGTTGCTTTTATGCAGGAGAATATGACTCGGATGTTGATGGTTACAGATGTCCAAGATATTATTAAAAGGCATCAGGCTCAGATCATCACGTCATTGAAAGATCCTGACATCAGGTTAATGAAGTATATTGCACTTTATATACTGTCACTGTCCCTTACATTCGTGATCCATATTCTAGGTGTAGTTTCTGGGTCATTGATTTGCTATGGAAAGATGTAAAATCTGACCATTTTGAGTGTCAAAACTTTCATGTCAAACATTCCTATGTCTTAGCTGTTTTTACGCATCAGAATTATATGGCTTAATCTTCTATGGTACAAAATAGTGGATTTGATCAATTAAATGCTGCATTTCATGTTAACCATTATGATGCACTTAGTTTTGCTGATCTAATATTCTTTATCCAGTATTCGACGGCGTGCCCTTGATTTACTTTATGGTATGTGCGATGTTTCAAATGCGAAGGACATCGTGGAAGAACTGTTGCAGGTACAAGTAATTTCTTGATGATTTGTTCTGCATAATGAGTGTTCTATTGCAATGCTGTGAAATTAGAGGTGTGCCTCTGACATTTTTCTGATGTTCAGTATCTCAGCACAGCAGATTTTGCAATGCGTGAGGAATTGTCTCTGAAAGCTGCTATTCTTGCGGAGAAGTTTGCTCCAGATTTGTCTTGGTATGAACACTTTCCTGTTGCAAGATATGGGAAGTATTGGACTTATATAGATACAAACATAGAACATACACGAGATAGTCACTAATCCTAGATGATAAAAAATAAAAGCATCAACACTTGGACAAAATGAGATGGCAGTGATGTTGGAGAATAGGAATTTATGTCACTTCTCAAACATATCTGCTAGAATACTTGACTGTAAAGGAGGTATTGGACTCATAGGCTGGGGTGATTGGCCTTTTCTGCAGGAATGACCTGACAACATCCTTTTTTTCTACCTTCAATTACCTAACAGCTATTCTCCAGTGGCTGTTAAACTTCCTTTTGATTGCGAACTAACTTGGGGGTTCTTTCTGGGCCACTTACCCATCTCTGTATTCATTTTTTCATCTGTTTGTGTCAAAGCAGGATAATAACAGTTGTAGTAGGTCAAGCTCATTATTTAGACTGAGAATGCCAATATGGGATGATTGGATTTTCTCTGTTATCTGTAAAAATTTCAAAAGCAGCCAAAGTTAAACAATTATTTCTAGTATTATTATTCTTCAATCAATCATCTACGTGGAACTTTATGGCATTTGTTCAATCATACTTGGTTCGTTGCCAAAACTACTGGTATGTAATGCTGACTACTATCTCCTTCTGACATTTTTTATGATTGCAGGTACGTGGATGTAATCCTTCAGTTGGTTGACAAGGCAGGAGATTTTGTCAGTGATGATATATGGTTTCGTGTTGTGCAGTTTGTTACAAACAATGAAGACCTACAAGTAATTAAGCATACACTATAATCTTCTGATTATTCGTTGGTGTTTTAATTTAGCGATTGAGACTTGAAAATTTGATCAGCCTTATGCAGCAGCCAAAGTTAGGGAGTATCTTGACAAGCCTGCTGTACACTTGACAATGGTTAAGGTGTCTCTTTACTACAAACATTTGTTGGTCTTTATGCTGAAGTTAAAATTCATGTAGTGTCCAATTACTGTTTATTTAATGCCTCCATGGTACAGGTCAGTGCTTATCTTCTAGGAGAATATGGCCATCTTTTGGCCAGAAAGCCTGGAGGTAGTCCGAGGGAAATCTTTAGCATCATACATGATAAGCTTCCTACTGCATCGTAAGAGCAATTAACAATTGTCCTTCTCACGTTAAATGAATTGCTTGTGATCAATTCACATATTAAAAGATATGCACTTGTATGCAGTACTTCAACCATTCCAATCCTCCTGTCATCCTATGCTAAGATTTTAATGCACACTCAGCCCCCCGATCCAGAACTGCAAAACCAAATCTGGACCATATTCAACAAGTGAGATTTACCTTTCCTCCTTTCATCTTTAGTTTTTTGGTTTGATATTTAATAATTGTGGAATTATTGGACCTACGTTCACAATTCTATAGGTATGAGAGCTGCATTGATGTTGAGATACAACAACGAGCTACAGAGTATCTTGCATTAAGTAGGAAAGGTGCAGCTCTAATGGACATACTGGCTGAAATGCCTAAATTTCCCGAGCGTCAGGTAGCCATTCACTCCACAGGATCATTTGAGGATACTGTTACTTTCGTCTGTGGTTGAACTCTTGTCAATGATTAAGTAGTTTCGTTCCACACTGTTTCTCTAAAGTGTAATATTGTCTTTGTTTGATCCAGTCTGCACTAATTAAAAGGGCTGAAGATGCTGATTTTGATACTGCTGAGCAAAGTGCTATTAAGTCAAGAATGCAGCAACATATGTCAAATGCATTGGTTGTTACTGACCAACGCCCTGCTAATGGGATGTCACCACCAGTTTCACCTATTGCCAAACTTAGTCTAGTGAAGGTTCCTGACGTGACTGGCAATGCGGTTAGATTTCTCATCAATGTAGTTTTTTTGTTATGTATATGCTTGAGACTTGTGAAATACCTGTATTGCTCATTTTTATGATTTGCATTATGCAACATACCAGGAGGAAATTTCAGCAGATCAATCCTCAACACAACCAAATGGGACTTTGACTAGTTCAGCAGATGTACTTGGTGACCTTTTGGCTATTGAAGGTCCTCTGGCAGTTGAGGTCCAATCTCAGCGTATTGCAGTCTCTGGAGTAGAAGGTGTTCCAGCTGAAGTAGATGGTGCAGCTATTGTACCTATTGGAGAGCAAACAAATTCTGTTCAGGTACTTAGCTTTTTGATCCTTTTTGAGAATTCCATTATTGTTTCCTTTGTCAAGTGATGATGTAGCTCTTACTTTTGGAAATTCTTGAGATTTTAGGAAATCAGATTGTTGGAAAAACCTGTGAACAACTTTGATCAGTATCAGTTGAACTTACCTTAGGACATTGATTCACTTCTAACTAGCTATTTTCTTTTGAATACTTTCAGCCAATTGGGAATGTTAATGAAAGATTTTATGCTTTATGCTTAAAGGACAGTGGTGTTTTGTACGAGGATCCATTCATTCAGGTATTATTTTCTTTCTTTGGTCATTAATTGTTCTCTTAACTTGTTACCAAAGTCTTGTTATGGTTATTCGTTTATACTGAAGACACAGTGCTGTGTCGTATGCATTTCTAGTTGGTAGAAACCATGAAATTTTTCTGTCCACTATTTCCAGATTGGTATTAAAGCAGAGTGGTGGGCACATCATGGCCGTCTTGTTATTTTCTTGGGAAACAAGAATACTTCTCCTCTTGTTTCTGTTCAGGCATTAATATTACCTCCGGCACATTTAAAGATAGAGCTCTCCCTAGTACCCGAAACTATTCCTCCCAGGGCACAGGTGAATGTGCTACCTGCCTTATGACAGCAGTTGATAATGTTGTTAACCACCTTTCTTGTGTTTCTTTGTCCCTGTTTGTTTACTGATTCTTTTTCTTTGGTTATGTAGGTGCAGTGCCCGCTTGAAGTAATGAATCTTTGTCCGAGCAGGGATGTGGCTGTACTTGACTTCTCCTACAAGTTCGGTACCAACATGGTACTGTACATTTGTATTTTGTGTTACATGTTATTGTAAGGGATACTAAATCATAGCCTTGAGTTGCAATTGACTTTTTGGTCCTTTAATTAGGTCAATGTCAAGCTTCGTCTTCCTGCTGTCATGAACAAATTTCTTCAGCCTGTATCTGTGTCTGCTGAAGAGTTTTTTCCTCAATGGAGATCACTTTCGGGGCCTCCCCTAAAGCTTCAAGAAGTTGTAAGTGTATTTTGCATTATGTTTGATGCAAGTTTTTCTGAGTCTTTTTTATTGCATGACACAAATTCTGGTTCTTGTGATTGGCTATGCTGGGTCTAACCCCAGTGGAAGCAAGTTTAAATCAAATTTACATACTGGGATGCTTTATCATCTATTTAAACTAGAGCTTTTGTTATCACAATTTTTTGTTTCCTTCCAACCAGAATGTAAGAATTTAATCAACCATGGACGCTTTCAGAGCCGCATGATAATCTTTTCATCTATTTAGAATGGACAAGGATTCGTAGTTGTCTGTCTGTTGTTGTAAACTTAACATTTGAACTCATTTGACAATTCCAATGCTTGGAAATTCTCTGTATGAACTAATCTCTTCTGTAAAATTTTCTGAATAATCGTACAGGTTAGAGGTGTAAGGCCTCTTTCCCTTCTTGAAATGGCGAGACTATTTAACAGTTTCCGTTTAATGGTTTGTCCTGGGCTTGTAAGTCATCTGATCTAAGTCATTCTAGCAAGCACTTTGCGGGAATATAGGAAAGATTCTCACTTTTCCTTTGTTTTCTAGGATCCAAATCCTAATAACCTCGTTGTATGCACAACCTTTTATTCGGAGAGTACAAGGGCTATGCTTTGCTTGGTAAGAGATTGGTTTTTGTTCCATTTTATTTGTTTTGCTAAATTATAACTCCTGTGCTTAGTGCAGTATGAGCTGTTATTGGATCTTTTCGGCATTTATGTATTGGGCTTTGGAGCTAGGTCTTGGAGGATGATTACTATTGTTTCCCTTAATTGGAACTTCACCTAAAATTACATATGCAAAGTGAAAATAATCGTGTTGAGTTAGTACCAAAAATTTTGAGTTACTGCTGTACAAGTTGCTCTAGTTTTCTTGGATATTTCAACTGAATATTAATTTGGCAATAGAGCGTGAGGTGGATCCTTTTGTACAAAATTTCAGGCAAGAATTGAGACAGATCCGGCGGATAGAACACAATTGCGAATGACAGTTGCATCTGGGGACCCAACACTAACATTCGAGTATGTTTTCGACTTCCAGACCAGATGCACCCTACTATGGACATAACTTTTCCACATATTTCTGACAGTTTGATGTGCAGGTTGAAAGAGTTCATTAAGGAGCAGTTGGCTAGTGTTCCGATAGCAGCACCGACACCGGCACCAGCTCCTGCACCTTCGGTACCACAGCCGATAGCTCCACATGAGCCATCAAATGATCCTGGGGCTATTCTGGCTGGGTTGCTGTGACATGGAGGAGATTTATGTAAAAAGTTTGTTGAATATACACTTGTACAAACTACCTGATTTATACAGCTGGCCTACCCATCTTTCACTTGAATTAAAGCAGTGGATCAAGAGTTTCGGGCTGCTAGGGCTGGCGGAATCGAAGGAGTGAGGTAATATCGTGATCAGCTTAAAGAGAATGGGGGGTTGGTCGGGATTTTGATAATTCTTTTTGCACAGTTCTAATGTGCTTTAGTTGTAGTGTCTCTTTTGGAAAATTGGGGTGTGGGTTCACTTTCTTTTTCTTTTTCTACCTTTTAATTTTCCCCATACATATCCAAGTTGAAGCATTTTTCACATGAAACAGAGTGTAATAGTTTGTATTATTCTATGCGATTATCAATGCATTGGAATGAAACAATAGAAGTGAGATTGAGCATTCTTCTTATATATTCCATTTTTATTAGCCATTTTCACAAATGGCAGCTTAATTACTTAAAGCGCCTAAATGACGCATATAAAGATGTCTTCATCCCTACTAAAGTTTATGGCCATTTTGTCACCGCCATTTCCTTGAACATGACAAGCCAATACATTGTGTTCAATTTTAACATTCAAATTACCGGCAAAGGAGTCGTATTAAAGTTCCGAAGAATATTTAAGACCGATTATCATGTTTGTATGTGCTACTCTTTCCAGTCTTTAACAGTCTATTTTATTCACTTTTTATCTTCTTCTTTTTTTTTTGGTAAAAGTATACTTGAATATTAACACTTAAAACAAAATGTAATCTCACCGTAATGTTTTGAATTATTCAAATTGAATCTTAACATTTTTAAAATTTTTAAAACAGATTTTGAATGAACAGAAAATTTGAAAGAATTATCTTCTTATCAATTTAATGTCATGCTAATGTTAATATTAATTTTACATTTTTAAATAAGAAGTGAGCTTTATTGTCACATAATTATGTTTTTAATTAGTCAAAAAGTGAGTTCATAGTCACATAAGAGCGAAGGCAACTGTTTATCCATTTCAGATAATAAGTTTCATTTGTCACGTTCCAATTAGGTCTATATTTATACTCTTTTCTATTCAAAATAAGTGTCGTTTTAGAGGAATGCATGCTTATTAAGAAAGTTAATGAAATGTCTTATATACCCTTGTTAATTAGATGTTAAAGTGTCTTGAAAATATAATCTGTGTAATTAAGATATGAGAGAAATTAAATGATAATTTTGAAAATAAAATTATAAATATATATATAAAAAATTACACGACACTTATTTTGAATAAGAAAGAGTATATTTTAAACAATAAATATTACTCTGATATACCCCGTAGCGTTTAATTATGAAAAATTAATAATGTTAAATTTTTCATCTATTTTTTATGTTTTGAAAATGTTAAAAGTTTAATTTAAACATTTCGAAAAGTTAAAACATATTTTAAATTATGTTGTAAAAGCCAACGTTTAAAAGCTCTGTTTTTTTCCTTTGGTAGCAAGGACACGAATGGCAAACAAATTGGTTTCAGCATGGACAAGGTTACGATTTATAAGGAATCAACATGCCAAGGTTGCCCCTTTTATTGTGTTAAAACAATATCTCCTCGTCTTGAGAAGAAAAGAAAAACACGTAGCCAAAAGCGACATTATTGTGTAACACCAAAATGGCGTTAAGAAAGAAATCTAGGCCTTAAAATTCTCCGGCGATATGAGTACCAACACTGGAGTTCGCAATTTTACAAGATACGGAGCCTCTGCGTCGCAAAATCCATGCTCTGATCTATGTTATATGAATTGAAGATAAACGTACAGCCCTCAGCTCATACTCATGATGAGGCTGCCTTCTTACAGTGATTCTCAAGCCATTCCATCGTAACACTTTTTGGCCTCTCTAGAGGCAATCCCAGAGCTCGGTCCCATATCAACTGCGTCGGCGAAAGTAATTAAGCCAAGTAACTTATTAAGGATGGATAGAGAAGAAGGAACTAGAACAAACCTGGGAACAAATGCCAATGCTTCTTGAGACGCCAAAAAGGACTGTGTAGTACCTGTATGTCGTCAATTTTGATAAGTGCGATCATCTTCACCTTATGATGCAAATAAACAGAACACAATTTAAAGCAGTATGAGAGGATTATGTTATTAAAAATACCTGGCCTCAGTTAAGCCATAATGGTTCAGTAACACCCCACTGTGAGCATCAACATTGGGCCATGGGTTTTTGACCTGCACGCATAATAAAATTAGATTTTGATGATGCCATTTAGGACTGATCGAAGTAAACCCATTGGCAACAACTGGGGGTCTTGGCAATCAAATGATTCTACAAGTTGATCTTCATGAAAGCAAAAGAACAAGTCACTTACCTTTCCCAGTTCCGTAAGAATTGGAGGTACAACCTCATAAAGCTTTGAAACCTGTTCAAGACGATATTAGTTCAGCTGCTGAAAATCAAATGTTTATAGCAAAAGTTGTTCTGCAATCAGAGACAAATGACAACCAGCTGGAAAAGTGGATCATCAGGTAAATGTTTTAATGCAAACTCTCTCTGGCAAGTATATCTTGGATCAGTTTTACGCAAAACTCCATGACCAAACCCTGGAACAACCTGCCAATTGATTTAACAAGGGCAGAATTAAGCAGAATGCATCGGTAGTTGAGAAGTGAAAATAATGATCTAAATTACAGAAGTGTAAGAATGTGATAAGCAATGCAAACTAAAACTGCAAACAAAATACGCAACCATAATGGCTTGCGGTAAAAGTGTTGAAAAACCTTGGGCAATTATGATTCTGTTTTGTACTGACGAAGTGAAGAAAATTCAAGGTTTTGCTGTGTATTTAGCGAAAATATAATTGAAATGCAGTACATTACCTTTCCACCCTTCAGTGTTTTCCATACATAATCTTTCAGTTGCTCTTTAGTTATGTTCTCTCCACATTCTTCCACTACAGACTTGATCCAAAGTAGAACTTCCTACATTTGCATATATAGATAATCAAGACAAGATAGTAACAATAACATTTGACAGAGATAATATATCCATGCAACCAATCGACAGTGTTGAAGTGCTTTGCTTTTTTCTATATTCAAGTGGTGAACCAAATAAAACATAAGAAATACACAAGATCAGGATGAACAAAACAAGAATATAGAAGAGGGAATTTTGGGTTGCAAAAGCAGGAGCCAGGTTTGCCATCTTTTTAGCTCTACGAAGGCATTATACAAGTTAATGTGAAATCCACAACAAGATACTGTTAATACTAGAACTTCAGAGTTGCATAATGTTAGAGAAATGTTAGAATTTCACATTTATAGACAAACATACGCGCAATTGTTAAATGTTGTCTAGCATGTACAAATGGAGGAGGGTTCCAAAAGAAAAACAATGAAACAGAGAGAGATATAGATCATATAATACCTGATTAGCCAGGCCATGAAGGGGCCCAGCCAAACCATTCAAAGCAGCCGCAAATGAAAGATAAGGATCTGAAAGTGCACTAGCTACCTGAAAAATTGCATGAGAATAACATAAAGCAACATGTTGGAATAATCTCTTCCGTTCCCACACCAACCCCTTCTTTACTTTAGAGCTTTCAATGAAATTGAATTTTTGGAATTTGGGTAACATACCAGGTGGCCAGTATGAGCACTGACATTTCCACCTTCATGGTCACTACAAAATATTTTTCAGAATAAGAAAGTATTTGAATGGAAAAACACATATATTTCCAAATCAGTCGAAACAAACAGTCCATACTGAACCCATCTTTCAATATCTATTACCC
>JANIHZ010000209.1:5713560-5726635 GCA_027478365.1 Erythroxylum rufum | reverse complement strand
AAAATAAGAAGACCTTGGAAAAATATGTAGATGCTGATCGTAGGATGGTGAATTGTACAATTTGGTAACCGCAAGAGGTAAGGAGATAATTGAATAATGATTTCTTATTATTTCAGTAGTTTGTATATATACAGATTGTATATGTTCTGTATATATACAAACTACTTCAAGGACTTTAACTAGCTTAAGTTCAGCTGGCTGTATAATTAACTAACTGTACACAATTAACAAATTATTTACAACTAACTAACTATCTTTCACATACCCCCCTCAAGTTAGAGATGGATGAGGAATCAATCCCAACTTGACAGTAAATTGATTGAACTGAGGAGCTGCTAATGTTTAAGTAAAAACATCAGCAACTTGATCATGCGTTGAAACATATCTAGGAGCAATAAAACCTTCCTTAAACTTTTGTCACACAATGTGGCAATCAATTTCTAGGTGCTTAATCAGTTCATGAAATACTGGATTAGCTGTGATATGAATAGCCGACTGATTATCACACCAAAGATCAATCGGAAGTGGGATGATGACTTTGAAATCCTTGAGCAAATAAACCAACCACTGAAGTTCACATACAGCAGTACCCATACTCCTATATTCTGCCTCATAACTAAACCGTGAGACAACATTTTGGTTTTTACTTTTCCAACTTATCAAGGAACTCCCCAAAAACACAAAATAGCCACTCACGAATTTCCTAGAAATTGGATAAGATGGCCAATCACTATCACAGTATGCTATCATTTACAAACAACTATCACTATTGTAAAACAATCCTCTGTCCTTGATACCAGCAAGAAACCGCAAGACATGTATAGCCCCCTCCCAATGAGCATGTGTTGGAGAAGCCACAAATTGACTAAGTTGTTGCACACTGAAAGTGATGTCTGGTCTAATCATATTCAGGTATAATAACCGCCCAACTAACCTTCTGTACTTGTCAGCATCCTGAAACATTTAACTCTTCTCATCAAACTTGTGATTACGAGGCACTGGAGTGACAGCAGCAATAGAATCAACAAGACCATAATCAGCTAGAATATCCATTAAGTACTTCCTTTGAGAAATGAAGGTACATTTAGGAGATCTAGTAATTTCAATACCTAGAAAATACTTAGCATTTCCCAGATCTTTAATAGTAAAAAGGGAGGGTACAATTTTTTTGAAAGCAATGATGTCTTCTTCACAAGTACCTCTAACTAACACATCATCAACATAAACTAAGAGAGCCATAAATCCACTTTTAATTGCCTTAGTAAACAAACAATGGTCATTCACCGATTAAGAAAATCCATACTGCAAAATCTGAGTAATAAACTCTGAATTCCACTCTCTAAAGGCTAGCTTCAAACCATACAAAGACTTCTTCAATCTACACACTTCTCCTTTACCAGCCTTTGTATAACCTTCTGGCGGAATCAAATAAACCTCTTCCTTTAGATATCCATGCAAGAAGGCATTATTAATATCTAACTAATGAACATACCGGTTTTTTTTAGTTGCTAAAGTAAGAAATGTTCGTACTATGACTAATTTAGCAACAGGTGAAAAGCTGTCAAAAAAATCAACCCCAACAGTTTGATTATACTCCTTTGCCACCAATCTAGCTTTATACTATTCCACAGTCCCATCGGAATTAAACTTGACCTTATAAACCCATATTGATCCGATGGCTTTCTTTCAATGTGGAAGCTTGGTTATCTCTCATGTCTGATATTGTTCAATAACCAACAACTCCTTATTCATAGCATCAACCCTTTCTGTGTATTGGACAGCTTGACTATAAGTCTGTGGTTCCACACTCCTACTGACATTAGCCATAAAAGCTACATAACCTGGAGCAATCTCAGAATCATCACCAGAAGTGCTGTAAGTGACATAATCTTTCATCCAAACTAGTAATCCCCTTTTCTTGAACTCATTGGAAGTTGTTGGGCAGGCATAAGTTCTTCATGTATATCTTCTGCCACTTCTCTAATTAGCTCAGGTTCATGTTTGGCATGTTCACCAGCCAAATTAGTGGAAACTTCATGAACAAGTCTATTCTCATCATCCTCTGCACTATCAACATTATCAGCAGAGAGATGTGTCTCCAATATGACATGAGCAGGATCCTGCAAACTAAAATCTGAATCTGAAATGTCAGAAATAGGATTGTTAGTCCTGCAAACTAAAATCTGAATCTGAAATGTCAAAAATAGGATTGTTAGATTGTTCTGTTTCAGCAAAAGGAAATATCCTTTCATAAAAGATCACATCCCTTGAGCTAAACACCAAATGAGTATCCAAATCATAAACTCTATATTCCTTCTGGCCAGTAGCATAACCCACCATAGCACATTTCTGCGCTCTTGCCTCAAATTTATCTTTCTTTGGAGTAGTGTTCGTTACATAACAAAGACAACCGAATGCCTTCAATCGCTCATAATTTGGTACTTTGTGATATAACACCTTAAAACGAGTCTTCCAACCAAGAACAGAAGATGGTAATCTATTAATGATATAAGAAGCAATCAAGATCGCTTCTCCCCAAAACCATTTAGGCATTTTAGCTTAAAACATCAGTGCTCTAGAAACCTGCAACAGATGTTTATGCTTTCGCTCCACCATGCCATTCTGCTGTGGAGTACATGAGCATGTTCTTTGATGAATGATACCCTTGTCAGCAAAGAAAACATCACAAGTTTAATTAACAAACTCTGTCCTATTGTCTGACCTCACCTTCTTGACTATACTATCAAATTGTTTCTCCACCATAGTAACAAAACCGTGCAAGGCTTCAGGTACTTGAGACTTGTATTTTAACAAAATAGTCCAAGTCGCCCTGCTAAAGTCATCAACAACAGTTAAAACATAATGACAATAATTAAAACTTGCTTGTTTGTATAGTCCCTAGAGAGCAAACTGTAAAAGCTGCAGTGCTTGTGTGACACGTCCTTCAGCCACTGGAAAAGGCAATCGGTGCTGCTTTGCCAAGTGACATACGTCACAAGGATCATTCAAGTCTTTAACATCAAGACAACCAATATGTTTTAACACCTTTAAAGAAGCATGCCCAAGTCGTGAATGCCAAAGTTCAACATTGGTATTTATTCGGGAAAGAGTCATACAAGAATTAGAAAATACAAGTTTGGAGAAAAGGGTACTGTCAACTCTACTCATAAGTATATTGTTCACGCAAGTTTTCAAATAGCTATAGATTACAAAAGAATCAAAAGAGTTGGATGTGAGTATATATAAGGTTCCCACTACAACTCCCACAGCAATGATTCTATTACTCTTCAGGTCCTGTATGAGACAATGTGAAGGAAAGAAAGTGAAATAAGCATCAACACTATTAGCAAGTTTTTAGACTGATAATAAGTTGAACTTGAATGAGGGTAGGTATAAGACATGTTCAAGAATTAGGTTAGGATGTAACACTGCATGACTGGCATGACTAGCTATTTGAGTACTAGAATCAGGCAACTGAAGTGGCACATTATGTTTAAGTTGTATTCTGTGTTTCATAATCGCACCATCATAACACATATGATTAGATGCCCCTGTATCAATGATCCAAATGTTGCTGCCAGAAATACTCAATGCATATGATGCTGTGTTTGTAGAACCAGCATTACCTGCAAAAGCAAAATTTGAGAACTTTCCTACACCTCCAGTCGTTGGCATCTTTTCTTTCACAAGTGTAGCCAATTCTTGTTGCATAATCTGCATTTGCATCATCAAATGCCCAAGGTCTCTACCTTTGGAAATAGGTTGTGCATCAAAGGTGTCTCAACAATTTCAAAAGCCATGCTAGCATTTGCTCTCTTAAATCCAGTTCCTCTTCTTCTTCTTCAACTCTTCATACCATTTAGGATACCCATAAAGCTTGAAACAAGTCTCCTTTGTGTGTCCCACACTGTGACAATGATCACACTGCTTATCAGACTTTTGCCCATAATCCTTCTTCTTGCTTCCAGCTTTATCATCTCCTTTGGAACCAGAAGCCTTAGCAAGCAAAGCTATATCCGGAGTTTCAGTAGAGATATTCATATTCACTGCTCTCTAACTTTCCACCCTCAAGACCATACTATAGGCTCTGTCAATATCAAGCGTTGGATCCAGATTTAAGATTTGACTCCTAACATTATCAAAAGTCTTGTTTAATCCCATGAGAAATTGCAGTAGCTTGGATGCATCTGCCCTCTCTTTAAGTTTTTCGGTCATTCTTGCACAGCAAGAACAACCAGTACATCCACAACCAGGTAAAGGCATGAGTCTATCAAACTCATCCCAACATTGATTGAGTTTACTAAAATATTGAGTAACCGAACTGTTACCTTGCTCAGTAGACAACATTTCCCGCTGCACTTGATACATTTGGGGTGTATTACTAACCCCAAAACGTTTTTCCAACACTTCCCACAGATGCTTGGCGCTAGGAGAATAAACAAAGCTATCACCTAAACCTTTAGAGATGGAATTTCGAAGCCAAGACTTAATCATCGAATCGACCTTCTTCCATTTCCTATATTGAATCAGATCTGTGGGTGGTTCTAGTGTGCCGTCAATGAAGCACAACTTATCTTTGGCTTCAAGAGATGTTTTGATGGCTGTGCTCCAGTTGAAATAATTTGACCCAGTCAATGGCGTAAGCACCAACGCCATCTCTGGATGATCAGAAGGTTGCAACAAATACGGATCATCATCCACAATAACACCATGTCGAGAACAAGTCTCTACGCGATCGGCCATTGATGAGCTAACTTTCACCAATCAAACAAAACTATCGACGTCGGAATCGCCTTCACCCCCTTGGAATCAAGATCCCTAATCTCGGAATCAAGAACCCTAATTTGGCTTTGATACCATGTACAATTTGGTAACCGCAAGAGGTAAGGGGAAAACTGAATAATGATTTCTTATTATTTCAGTTGTTCTGTATATGTTCTGTATATATACAAACTACTTCAAGGACTTTAACTAGCTTAAGTTCAGCTGACTGTATAATTAACTAACTGTACACAATTAACAAATTATTTACAGCTAACTAACTATCTTTCACATGAATCCAGTTCTCTTCTCTTCAGCTTACAAATCCGCATCAGACATTGCCACCAACCACTTAACATTATGATTCAACAAACAGATGAACTGTAAGGATACATAAATACAGTTTGAATTAATCATCAGAAAGGCAACCCATTGCTAGGTTTTTGCCACTCAAGTAAATGCCATTACATCAAAAATTGAGAAATTGATTCAGTAGCACTGTGTTTTTGAACTATCATCCCTCGAGTGGACCTTTTGCTTTGAGTTGATATGACTGTTAACCTTGATAGCTTTTCTCGTAGGACTATCTGGGTTGGTCCGAGTGACAGCAATTGGTTGAAGATTAGATTTCTTTTGGCCTGAACTCTCACTATCGAATCTGTTCCTCTTCCCAATCAACTTATCATTATCTGCCCGAAGCCAGTAATAATGCGTAGCAATTTAGGGATTATCAACTTATATAAAGCAGAAATGACATAAAATGTTTTTAAGTTTGATACCTGGACTAGACAAGACCGCACGAGGTCGTGAAACTGGCGAAGCTTTGACATCGAGTTTGTTGTTATTCTCACTGTTTTGATTTATGTTCTTTTCAATGCCTAATGAGAATTTGTAAATTTACCATTTCCAAGTTCGTATGAAATGTTGACAGACAAGTATGGTAGGAGTGAAAGCAAAAGACGAACCTTTGTTTACGTCAACTGGTTGTGTCTTTAAGTTTGCTGTATAAGGCCTCGTGATTCTGGCAATTAAAGGAGGAGAAATACTTCGGTTCTCTTTTCCTGCAAAAAAGTTGTTCATGATAAGATATCTTCAGTCATCTAACTAGTCCCCAAAATGAAACACATAACTCTTATGCTACTAATTGATGGCAGAAAGTTTGCATATGCATTTATCTAGGTACCAAAAATAACAGTAAAAAATTATACCAGAGGAGCAGAGAACTCGCAATCCTGGTGGAGAATCGTAAATAACTTTGCAGGAGGAAGAAATTCCCTCGTCATTTAGCGGAGAAATGTGGCTGGTTTGTTCTTCCACCTTCACCTTGAACTTTGGATACACTTCAAGATAAAGACAATAACAAATTCCCACGTTAAGACAACTAGCAAGATAAGAAGTCTCAGGCAACCATTGAGATGAGAGAAATAACAAAAGAACAGAACGCAGAAAATGCGTAGGCCACGTGGCAGAAGCCCACATGAATAAACTGGAAGCAAAGTAAAAATGGCAACCCACTTGAGTTCACACCGAAGCAGCGGACGAACTACGGAAAGAAGGAACTTTCTAGGCAACTCAAATATTGGTTTCATACCGCCATTATAGAATAGCATATATATGAAGGAGAAAAAGTAGGAAGTTTTAGAATAGCGTGAACCAAAAGCAAAAGAAACTAAAGAAGACGAAGAGAAGAAAAGAACCACTTGTCCAAGAGAGAGCTCACTTTTTCTGGACTTGTGTTTCGAAAATGTTGAGCAACTGCGATCCGAACCCATCTCGGTTTTGATTTAAAGGTAACAAAAAATAAAAGTGCAGCAGTTCAAACTGTGAGTTCTATTGAGGAGCAAAGATTCAGAAACAAGCAACGGTCACTGGGGCCTGGACGAAACTGTGTACCATCTCCTGCTGTTGTAACTTCAAAACCAAGAAGAAGAATCGGACTCATCATCCGACAAAAACTTTGGCAGTGAAGTGCTAGGTCCCACCACACGTGACGGAGTTGCAGTTTGAAGTTTGAACCAAGTTGGTACAAACAACAGCCTCTGTATCAACGTTTAGGAAACCTGTCTAAGTTTATATCTCTTCTTTTGAATTCGAATTCGAATTCTCAATTGGTTGAGATAGTGCTGGGATTTGGGGATTATATTCTTTTTCTCTAAAAATTTGTAAATTTCCCAATATGAAAATTCGGGCACAGATGAGATTTAGGAGGAATAAAATTATCTGGTTATGTGGTAGAAATTAATGAAAGAAAGGTGGAGGACACCACGTTTCACTACAAAAAGAAAACTAAGCGGAAAGTGAATTAATAATTCGGTGATGTTGTAAACGTTGTCCCCGCCAGTCCCTTTCACAACTTTGACATTGTTCTACACGATCTTCTAAAGCCGACCATTGGTTCTTGAAAGCCCAGGCCTCGGGTGAAAATAGGCTTCGAAATAGAAATGATTGGGTCAAGATTATCGTTCCTCGAACTCAGTCCAAAAATCCTTTCATGCGGTTAGAATTAGGTTTAAAATTCAATTAGGTCAGATTATATCATCTGAACTCAAACCCAATCAAAATTTAGACAACTCGACAATTCCAACCATTCAATTCCTATCGTGACATATCATGCTTATCAACTATTCTCTGACTTTGCACCAACAAAATTAATTTCTCTAAGCTTAAAGATCCTAATACAAAAAAGAAAGAAGAAATATTGAAAAAATAATTTTTAATTCTTAAACGATGGATAAAGCTAAGAAATTAAAATTGAAATTGAAATTGAAAGCGAAATGTAATGTATTGATTTCTTAATGTCTTTTGCTTTACTATTGTATCTAAACTAAGATGATTTGAGACAATAAGGAGTTTTTCTAGTGTAATTACAAGAGAAAAAATTAGGAAGATGTTCTGTTGTCAACCTTTGGAAGTGAATGTTTGGAAGAACATTAAGCTTGTAGTGAGAATGTAAGCAAGTTGGTGAGAAGTTGATATATGACATATGAAAAGAAAATTTTCACATCTAGATCATAAACAAAATATGTATCAATTTCAATAAGTTTGATACGAGCATGAGAAACGAGATCTGTAGCAAGAAAGGTAACATCAATATTGTCACATTAAAAAAGTGGTTTAATATCAAAGAATCTAAGTTTATCAGCTAGAGAATTAAGCCAACATAGTTCGGCAGTAGCTAGAGCAATACTCCTATATTCTGTTTCAGTGCTAGATCTGCCATAATAGGTTGTTTCTTAAAACTCTAAGAAATTAAAGAGGAGCAAAAGAAAATGCAATAATCAAATGTAGATTGACGATCATCAGGGATACCTAGCCCACTCATCATCAGAGTAAGCAATGATGGTTAAGGTAGAAGATTTGGTTAAGTGTAGACCATAGGATGGGGTAGAGCGAAGATATTGAAGAATACGCTTAATCGGTGTAAGAATTGTGAAACTTTGGTAACAACAAATTGGATATCTATTCTACTCAGACAAAGGTATTGAAGTGCTCCAACAGTACTACAGTATTCATTAAGATTTAGAAAGAGGAAGGCCATGATTTTTCGAAAGTGGTAGAGAGAGGGTAATGGATATGGAGACAGGTTTGGAAGAGTCAAGGTGTGTACGGTGAAGAAGGTCATAAGTGTATTTAGATTGTGTAAGAAGAATTCTAGTGGGTGTAAATGTGGCTTCAATGCTAAGAAAGTAGTGAAGAGTACCTAGATATTTTATGGTGAAAGCGGAGTGAATAGCATCAATGATCGTTTGAATGAATTCTTGTGAAGAATCAGTCACTAAGATATCATCCACATAAATAAGGAGAAAGGTGGTGTGAGTTGTGTGGAGTGAATAAATAGAGAGGTACTAGCTTTGAATAAAGTGAACCCAAGGTTAGCAAGTTTATGACTTAAACGGTGAAACCAAGCTCTAGGGGCTTGCTTAAGACAATAAAGAGCTTTATGTAGATGGCACATATAATGAGGATGATGAGGATCAACAAAACCAGGTAGTTGTTACCTAAAAAAAGGTTCTTGTAAGTTGTTATAGAGAAAAGCATTGTTACCATCAAGCTGACAAATAGATCAATTTTTAACTAAAGCAAGTGTAAGAATGAGGTGAATGGTAGTTGGTTTGACAACTAGACTAAATTTTCCATTAAAATCAAGACTGAGTGACTGATGATAGTTTTTGCTACCAAGCATGCTTTATAGCGATATAGGAAACTATCAGGATTAAGCTTTGTACGAAATACCCACTTACATATGACAATATTTACACCTAGAAGAGGGGGAATAAGGGACCAAGTATTACTATGACGAAGAGTTTTGAACTCATTTAACATGGCTTGTCGCCAGTGTAGAAATTTGTTTGCATAAGAAGTATGGTTTGGATTAAGAGATGAGGATAACGATGTTGTAAGTAATACCAGACATGGTAGTTAGTTTGACAACTAGACTAAATGTGTGACACCCTAATACCCCCTGGAAGGATATGTGGATGCCACATAAGACAGTACAAACAATCCAAAACATTTCGCGGAAGAATAGCAGTCAAAAATAAACATTCCAAAATGTACGAAACATTTTATACATGCATTTCTAAAATCTTAAACAAACATATATTATATCACAAAAGCTTAATACAAATTTGTTCCAAAAATCAAAACTAGCCTAAAACATAGTTATTACAAAAACTTTCAACAATTCAAAATCATACACTTTATATACAAGCCCAAAACAACTCCAAATACATTTTTATCAGAACAAGACTCAGACTCCATTGGCCATTGCGATTGACTCGTCCCATTCCTTATGTCCATCTCTCTGAACCTACACGGGGCAAATCTACCGTGCTAAGCATATAGCTTAGTGAGTAATAACTAATCTATGCATAAAATGACAACTAATTATACACAATTATGGTATATCAAAAGCATGCATCAGCAGTTTATCGGAACAAATAATTCATACATATTATATTGGATCTTAAACAGATTGTACAGAAACAGAACTGAGTCTCAAAAGAGGGTATAAACCCTTCATAATCAGAACACAATTTCTTTTTTTATATCAAAATCAAACAGAAATCAGAATACAAAATCATATGACTGTTAAGTCCATTTATAGAAGTGGGTAACGAGACTTATACAGGAGATACCATGATTGGTATCAGCAGGAGAGACATGTGTCTCAATATCAGGAGACACCGAAGTGTCAATACAGGAGACACCGAGGTGTCAATAACAAGAGACACCGATGTGTCAATAGCAAGAGCAGCTATAGACCCTTCTAGGCATGCCTATTTACCCATAACTAGGACTCAACAGTTTTAAAGCAAAACAAGTCATTTTAGACATTTCATGTGCAAAGCAAGTAGTCAATCATATTCACATATAAGTAGCACTTCCAATGATATACATATGCATCGAAAGCCTCGGACAATCATTGTTTAGAATTCAGAATGCAATTAGCATATATCAAATTCAACAAGCAGAACAGAGTAAGGTAAGTAGCACTTCAATATCACATTCATCAATCAATACCTCGGACCTTCATGTTTGGAATCTGTACACAAATCATTACACATTCATCAATATCAAATTCAATTCAGTAATAAACAAAACAAATCAAGTTACCGTCTAAATTACTTACAAAAGCTCCCTGTTTGTATATTGCCTCGAAGTCTCGGCAATATCTAGAATAGGTCGCTCTAAAGGTTCCTCTAAAACATTCAATATAAATATATATTACTATTGTGCACAATTATGAATTAAATTATGCACTTTCATGTGTACTAAACATGTATGATGCATGTTTCTTATCCTTAATCTTATCACATTATGATCATGTGAAATCATACTCAATCCCTCAATCCATATTTATTTCACAATCCACCTTAGATCCACTTTGCTCAATTATTCTCATCAGGAAGGTGAGGTAATTAGGTAATACTTCCTTCTAGAAATTTTTCCCTCTTTGTCTTAGGTTTCTGATGATACCAATTTCATCCAATTTGGTTTAGAATTCAATGAGTTATGCTCAAAATACCACAGACTGTGTATATTTGACATTTTGACTAATGCATGATCATGCCTCCAAGTTGTACACCTCATAACTCTCAATTTCAATTTCCAAAAATTACAAACTTCATACCAATTTAAAGCTAAGATAATAATCTTCAACTTTGGTGAAGAAACCTCAATCCAATTCGGCCTAAATCAATACATTTTATTCAATAACTACAGGATATGATTTCTATCCCTGACAGTGCTTCAGCTTAAGTTATAACTCACTTTCATGCCAATTTTGAAAATTATAGAGACAGAATTAAAATTTTACTTCTTCACAAAAGTTGTAGAATTATGTCTCTAGTTCAATTTCAAACAAGAATCATTTCATTTGGAAATCTACATATCAAAATATAACTAAAATACCGAAGCATGTTCAGAACATTTCAGTCATCAAATTCCAGCACACCTCAGCATTTTTATCTTAACACCCCCTTTCGGGATAACTTTGCATGATCTTTATGAGAAGGAAAATGGTGTATTTCAGTAACAGTTTCTTCTAGAAAATTGTTCCAATATGTTTCCAGTTTGTAATAACACCAAAATTGTACAATTTGAGTCAGTATACTGAAAGTTATATCCAAAAGAGTTCAGATCATTTTAAACTATAACAGAATTCCTAACTCTAATTACAGCCAGATTTTGAGATTCTTAGAGATAAAATTAACATTCGGCTTCTTCAGAAAAGTTGTAGACATATGTCTCTAGTTTAATATGAATTAAGAACCAACTCATTTTAAGAGCCATAGTGAAAGTTATAATCGAAATACCAAAGCAAGTTTAGTGAAAACACTTCATTTCTTCCAGCTTTTCTACAAACAGACTTTAGGGTCAATGTTACACGGTCATTTTGACAATGAAAATGAAGGATTTAGGCCAAACATTCTTCTACCAATTTGTTCCTTTATGTCTTAAGTTTCTATTGACACTAATGTTATGTAATTTGGTTCAGAATTTTGAAATTATTCCCAAATTTCTACAGACTGTTCACAAACAGTGATAGATTTCAGATACTCAACTTCAAGCCAACTTTTGACATACTTAGTGACAGAAATCAGATTTGAAGCCTTCATGAAAGTTGTAGATATAAGTTTCTAGTTTAACACGAATTTAAATACATCTAATTTGGATACCTATAGAGAAAGATATGGCTAAAATACCGAAACATATCCAGTAGAACTACTCATCTAAACCAGTTTCTAACATCAATCATAGAATCACAAGACGTATTTATTAATGAAATAACTTACAAATATGATGATCCAAGCTTCAGCAAAGGTCCAGAAGTTGATAGGGGGAGTAGGAGAATGAAATTTCATGTGAAAGAAGCCAAAGTGAGGGAGTAGGTTGCTGAAATGAGCTGGAGTGTTTCAGCTATTGCTTTGCTAGGTGTCCTTAATTTATCAAGCCACATGTCTTAATGCATGTAATGCATCAAGCCACATGTCTTAGTGTATGTAATGCCATTTGCCTAATTAAAATGCTGCCACTTGTCACCTATAAAATCAGTCTACATGTCAATCATCCAATGGTACTAAATGTCACTCATTCCTTGATCTATTTGTCACTCTATAATTTGTCTCTTAATTTCTTTATTTTTTTCTTAATTTAAATTACCTCAAATTTTCAATAGCTTTCTAAAACATCCTAAATGTCTCCAACAATACAGAATTAATAATAATATACACCAATTTAATATTCCAAGACAATTAATCCATAATTCACCAAAATTTCTAAATACTTACCAAATCACATTTTATTCGTGTTAACAACTTAATTATACCCGAAATGTCATGAATGTATACACAAATATTGGTATGAGTCCAAAAATGTATATGCTTAAATAAGCAAAAAAACTCAATTATGCTAAGCATACCATGCATTGAAATTTATTAATATTCTAACCCCTAATATGGGGCGTTACACTCTTTTTGGAGAAAGTTTTGATGTCTGAATTGGTGGCAAAGCCTGAAATTAGTATTTTAGCATGTTATGTGTTTTATCCTTAAAGCATGATAAAATGGCTTTCACTCCAAAATTTGTCCAATACAAGAAATAGTTAACAAAGAGCAAACAAGAAATGACTATGCCTTTTCCTAGTCTCCGCTCAATTTGTCATTCTTACAACGCTTGTGTACTAAAGTAACATTTCAAGCATCTCTTTATCATTGAACATATCATAAAAATGGAAAAAGATAGATTTCTACTTTTAGTTTCTGAAAGCTAAGCCATTAACATTAACTCCTGAAACCATTGTATATGTTAT
>JANIHZ010000209.1:5592787-5603737 GCA_027478365.1 Erythroxylum rufum | reverse complement strand
AAATGACAGTCAAGCAATCAACTAGCTTCTTAAAAAAGTTTACCTCAGAAAAGATTTACAGGAAAAACTCTACTGACAAAAAAATCTATTAGTATAAGCTCAACCAAACATAGACTTAATTTGAGATTCGATCAACTTAAATTTAAGTTGATTCAAAACTTAAATGTCAATTTTAACAATAACCTATGATTTCTACATCAATATTAATTATTTGACAGAAAAGATATTAACCTTGTTTTAGAAAAGACAAAGACATTGCTATCTAAAGGATTTATCGTTATTGTATTGAAAATGACCAATTTGTAACTACTTTATCAATGAATGGGTAAATACATTAATAATGATATGATTCTATAAAAGGAATATGTTTTTTTGTGTGTGGTTATTATTCCTTTCCCATTCCTTAGATGTCATCTTCTTCCTTTTATGATCATGCAACTCTACTCATAATTGTTAAAATCAATAATTAAAAAATTCAACCTAAAAAATCTTAAACTAATTAGTTTTTCAGTTTGATTTATTATAATAACTCTTATTATTAAAAACTGATTATTTTATTAGTTAATTGCTCAGTTTTGTAAATAAATCAATTTATATTAGTTAAAATAATTAATTATTTTTCATTTGAAAATTTTCTTTTTCAATTAAACTTTCAATTCTTAAATAGGTAAGGACAACTTTTTCAATCATATTTCAAAAATTTTAATTTTATTCAATCGTTAACCAGTTTTAAGCTCGATTGAACTTTTTAAACTTTAAATCTCTTACCGGTTTAATTTTTGGTCAAATTATTAAAACATTAGTTAAAACTTCTTTTATCTAATAATAACATAATATTTAAACAATAATGGTCTTTTTCTTCTTCTTATTTGTTTATTTATATAAAATATTCACTTAGGGAAGGGGAAAAAGATACTCTAATTATTGAAGAACTTGTGTTAATATATTCACGCGTGCACACTCCCAGAAATTAATTAAGGTTGTCGTTTCCTCGGTAGACGCTTGAATTCTAATCAGCCAGTGAAGGCAACATGAGACTTAAAAACAGGTAAGGACTGGTGCAGGTGGGTCTAGTACACGATAATACATGGCAATTGGCAACTGAAAGTCCAAGTTGGAGTCTTGCCTGGTCCCCATTGTATCATCTCTCGAGTCCAAGTTGGAGTCCTTCCTGGTCCCCATTGTATCATCTTCGGCTGCAGAGAGTTCTATCCACTGGAAGACTAGGACTTAGGAGTATTCAAGAACTCTTTGTGCAATTACTCAATAATTCTGGATTTTGGTGGTGTTCAGGCTAACTTAATCCATTGAATGCCAAATCTGAAACACGCTTCTCTTTCTGGGGCATGCAAGTTTAGACTTTGTTAATAGCTATAACGAGTGTTAAAAGGCAATAACTGGGTTATGATGTTTTTCTGATGATCACTTAATTTATATATAATTAAGTTCTGTTTAGAAGGGGTTTGATGGTACTTGGCTTGTGACAATAAAGAAACACCTCTCACGTGCTTAAGTTTAGCTTCATACGTAACTTGTACAAGGTAGGATGTGAATACCAGGAGAAAGAGACAAGGAAATGCAATAAAGTGTCAAATAGTTTGTCGCCAATAATGGAATTTTTGTTGGAAGCACAGAAAACATCAAGTAAAACGAATACAAGTTGGTGGGTATTATCATTTTCAAAAGGACATTAACGTTTGAGTGCAACATGCAATTTGGAACTATCATTGGATGCATCGAACCACGGCAAGTTCAGATGGCCCAAAGAAATTTCTCTAGCCGCTCATCTCATCCAATGTATTATACTGTCCGTAGAAAACTATCCAAAGAGAAACGATGACAGTGAGACAGGTCAAAATGCGAGGGATGGGGTCATGGCGATGCAGCTTTAAACACTTTCATAACGACAGCATACCAAAGAGCCACAAACTAAGGTTAAAACAAGTCATATGCAACCAATGAACGCATATCACATGCACGTAAAGCCAATATTACAGTATTGTGACTTGAACCTGAGGGGTGCATATGCTAAAAAAAGTTTGGTTTGCTTTCCAATATTGTGGGGTTTCATTTGAACAACTTGGCCAAATTGGTAGGACAGTCTCCATCCCAAGCGTTGAAGACTGAAGACTGACCGCTCTGAACATTTCAACCTCGACAACCTAACTCAACGAGGCATGAGGAATCAAACCCCATTCCAAAAGGTTCGATTGGGCAAATGGGATCTCTCGCCCTTATCCACTTAGCTAGATAACATTGAGATGATAGCCTTGAAGGCTTAACTGTTAAATCTACTAGTCTAAATAGCAGAATTATGTAAGTGTTAACCCGTTTTGGTCAATGTTTAATACTCAAGTTGATATGAAGATAATATATTGACGAAAGAATAAAGCAAAGACTTAGGAGTAGATAAGATAAATGATTAATGTTGATAAATACTTGAGCGTGAGTTGATATGAAGGTAACATATTGACGAAAGATCAAAGTAAAGAGTTACGAATAGATAAGACAAATGGTTAATATAGATGAATACTTAAGAGCAGGTGGGTACAAACATACATTCATGATATATTGTCAAAAATCTTCAATGATGGACAAGATTCACTGCAAGATTAAAGTTGATAGTGTAACTAAGTCACGATAAGTTTGAGCATACATGAAATAATGTGCACACTCGAGGAATAATTTCTTAGAAAATGCTAATGGAAGAGTGTCCTCAAATTATTTCAATGATGCTTGACACTTAGGTTGACACGAAAATGACATTATTGACAGGGAAAAACCTATGAGCAAGCAAGACAAATGGGCAGTGTCGACGAAAACTAAAGAGTGATCGACTATTGACATGCATTAATGCATGTTAAGAAAAATTTTCAACGATGATCGTGTAATTAAGTAACGCTAAGGTTGAAGGTGCACAAAGGCACTTGACTTCAACAAGAAAATCCATATGTATGTAAATTTATAGTATTTATTGTATAGTTGTTTAAATTATTGTTAATTTAGGTCCTAGAATGATGTTACTGTATTATGAATATGCTCCGATAAACTATCTGCAAAGATAGCTCGAAATGACTAACCAAAGATTCATCAAGGTAATTGCCTTCGAAAGATTGATAATTTTGTGACACATGAAGAAAACACGTAGTGGTGAAAAAGAAAAGTAGGAACACACATAACAACAAATTTTGTATTTTCCAAGTCCAAATTTTTCATGTGCTAAGTGGAATTAATGATCAAAAAGACAAAACTCAGTACTAACTTGATACAACTTATAAAAGAAGTGATAATTTCTTACTAACTTATAACAACAATAACAATACTCAGTAAGAATCCTGCTAAAACACGAGTTTAGGAGAGTACAATAGTACGTAACCTTACCCTTATTTAATAGAAACACTGTTTTTGATACAACTGTTTTTGATACAATTCCCTACTTACTTTATGTGTTTAATAAAAAACCTAAGTTTTGGAAAAAGTTAAAGAAAATTTTGAAAGAAAATTCTTATTAAAAACTTTAAATAAATAGTTCTTAGGCAATTATATAGTGTTTTTTAAATTTATTTCATTTGCTAAAATTGTACCAAACATTTGTATGTTGAATAAATATAAATAACGTCTTGATCTTAACTGAGGCATGGAAAGCTTCAGCAATCGTGTCCAAAAATATTGCCCACGACACCTATCACAATAGCATTGACATCTAAATACTAAAACCCGACAACCTAACTAGCTAGCCTGGTAGATTCAATATGGTATACTTGTTGAGCCTAAAACACATAGCCCTTTATGCAAAAAGTAGTTTCAGACCTGAATGTCAACTGTGTTCTTTGGAAGAAACAACAATCTCTATTCCCCGTTCTTTTCAGGTGAAAAAAGAAGAAATTGGATTTAATCATGGTAAACAAAGCAGCCAATGCGCAGGGAGGCAAACCTGATACAGTAGTTAGTCTTTTGTAGCAACAACAAGCTTTGGCCTTTGCAGAACTGGCGTGATTCCCACAATATCTTACAGTGAAACAGGCTCACTCGAAAAAGAACAAGAATATGACTCAAAAATAGACAACTGTGAGTGCAATGACAATACATTGTCTGAATCTCTCTCTGGTGCTGCATGCAGCCAAGTCTGGCTTGGGGTTCTAGGCCTTATTAGTCTTTGATTGGGTTTCACAGAAGCCGATGGACATAGAGTACGAGATAAGGAATGCAATTGAGACGTTTTTCTAGAGGAATGGCTTCTGGCCCCAAGCCTTTCATTTTCCCCAAAGGAAGCTCTCAAACGCCCTTTTTGACCATGAATCGGCCGAAAAATGACTGATTTAGTCCTAGAGACGCCACAAGGGCCCTCCAAATCCAAAGAATGAGTCGGTTTCTTTGGCAATTGGTTCTCCTTCCATGCCAAAATTGATTGTTGAAGCCTTGATGGTATCTAAAAGTTGGAGCAGAGAAAGTACATGTAGTTAGTATCCAAAAAGCAATGCAAAAGGATGAGAATAGTAATTATATAACAATTTAATCAAGTCTAAGCTAGTGAAAGTAGATCAATTCAATTAGAACCAAACAATAAACTAAACAAACTGAAACGTCAGTCATTGTAGAATTCGTCAACTAGTTGAACAACCAACGCTCACAAAAATTGGAATTTGAGATCAACGCTGATGCTGAATTATATAGTAAAAAGAAAAAAAAAACTATCTGCAAATCAGAGGCTTTTACCAAGCTTAAGAAAACTGTGAATGGAGAAATATGTCAGTTGCAAAGATAATATACAATAGTGTAATATTACATTGAGTTTTAATCATGCAAGGGCAATACATGAAAAGGAAACACAGAAATGTGAAACTTACGGCTGAGAGAAGTCTACATGAAGCAAATGATAATGAAGTTGCAGCAAATGAAGAATCCTGAGGTTTGTTTCCCTTCTGTTCCTCCTTTGTTGGGCCCTTATCTTGGTTAACAGACCCAAAACTTGATGGTGCAACATCATCCTCCTCTTCCTCTTCCTCTTCCTCTTCTTCCTCACCTTCCTCTTCAGCTAAAGATTTCTCATCTTTGGTGGATGATGCAGCTATTTTCTCTTGGTCCAGCAGAGTATTTCCATCCTTTTCCTCCTCTTCCCCCTCTTCCCCCTCTTCCTTCTCCCTCATTTTCAATTCTTCTTCCATGTCCTCAATTTCCTCTTCCAGACAAATTTCAGCCTCTACCAACTCAAGCTCCTGCTCAAGCAGCTTTATCTTCATCTCACTAATCTTTTTCTTCTCTTCAACCCATTTATCTAATTTTTCCAGTGTTGACACACATGCATTTTCAATTGCTTTTAGAATGCGCTCCAATAAGCTTTCCTTCTTCACCACCTCCTTTTTTCCATAGAACTCATCAAAACCAAGTGGTAGGAACTTAACTTTACTAGGATCTATCTCTTCCCCCTCTTTTAATGGTGGCTGCCAAAATAAACGAACCCCATGTTCCTCATCCTCAATATAATTTATTAACAGCCCACTTTTTGTGTGTAGGATGAGTGGATTTTCTGTGCATATAAGTTTCGATGGATCTTTAGGATCAGGTTCTGGTTCTTTGTTAAGAACTACGAACTCAGGCTCCTCCTCTGGCCAAATGCAATTAAAAGGTAAAACAAGTGAAATGGTAGAAAATTTGAGGTTTAAATTATAAAAAGGAAAAAGAAAGAAAATAAAAAACAAGGAAACTGATTTAGTTTTCGGGTTGACAGTAGAAATCAAAGGGTCAAAAAAAAGGGAACAAGCAAAAAGAAAAGCAAGTGTTAAAACTATCATAATTGTTCAAAAGAGAAGCTACTGCTCCATGCTTTCCTTCTTATCAGTTTATGAAGTATAGTGTTAAAAGGACAACTGGTTTATCTATGACCGATTTTGCAGTCCTGACAAAAGGATCTCAATTCACTGGAATAAGGGAATGCATCCTCCATGAAGTAGATAGAAGTTCAGTGAAGTGGATGCTCTATAGTCTATCTTCACATTAAAAGTCTATCTTCACACTTTTTTTTCACATTGACCAGATTAACAATAGTCAAAACAAAAGTAAGAAGAACTAGAATCTTACAATATCGGTCGATGATAGTTCATGGAAATGAAAATATTAAGAATGTACTAAGTAATTTAGCACGTAATGATTCATTATCTTCTTTTGATTGACACATATCAGCTTATCACGTATCTCAAAGAAATTTGCAAGCTGCATTAAAGTGCTAGAGCAAGGGGCATACAATATTTCCCTTCTCAAGACAAAGCTGTAAAAAGGACTGCCTTGTCAATTGAATATACTCTGGTATACATGACACTGAAATCACTACCCAAAGTCCGTTCAGGAAATTGACTTTGGCCACTTAAAAGCCAAGTTAAATGATTGAGGCAGAGAACATGAAGATCATCATAAAAAAGAGTAGTTTGAAACAATTTATCTCATCATAGGAAACCAAGAATTCCTTTTCCTATTATAATCCAAATTCCTGCAACTTATTTTGTACTATCTTTATTTCTGTCGTACAAGATATGATTTGGTCCAAGGAATAAAAGACACAGTAAAATACTTATAATCTGGTAAAAGGGAGATATAATGGCCTCATTCAAAGTTCTTTTTGGGAATAGGAGAGAGTTGATGATAAGAGGAAAGAGGCAATACCGTTCTCCCACCAATATTCAAGCTCAGCAGGCATAGGTAACCTCAGGGGAGCCTTATAGAAGGAGTTCAACCACATCTCTCTTTCCTGATCCACCTCTTGCACATATCTTTTCCAATAATCAGGGACCTGCCAGACCAGCATTTTTGTCTCTCATACTCCTTAAAGTCATAAAAGAATGAAATTACTTACTTCATAAAACTGGTTAATGAAGCCCGGAGCCATCCACACATCTTCTTCCTCATAGAAATATGGATGTTGAGGATCATTGTATGGACCCCTCTGTTCCCTGACCACTGTAGCAAGGCAATCATGATCATGTTAGAAAGATGCCATGGGAGTCTCAAATATGATCACTTATCAGGTAATAATAGCAGATGTCACTTTTATTGTCGAAATAATCGGTGAACAGACAACACACTCCATTTCACACCCAAGACCTAAGTGGCAAATACCCAGTTGGTTAATATTCCATTTTCTTGGTTGGGCCAGGTAAACTAGTTTGATATTGATTTGGTCAGTAGTGCAAACTTCAATTAAAAGTTTGTTGGGACTATGGGGGGTTTGGGGCTTGACCCTCCAACCTCCCACCATACCTTTGTGCATTTATCAATTCAACAAAGCATTATTTTGAATAAATCCTTTCACTTGTAGTACACTCACAATATTTTGTATTCTCTGGCGTTTTAGATAAAAGTTCAAGTTGACAACAGTTCAAATTCTGACCCTTGATCCATCGTTTTGTCTAGGTCAATACCTCAAGCCAAATTACAAAACAATACTTACTATATTAAAAGATTACATTTGTGTAATTAAATTTAACTCGTCTTTAATTCAAGTTATGTGACCTGGGTGTGTTCGAACATTTCAAGTTCTGGTTGAGTTTAAATTTGTGATGTGTAAGTTGACCTATAACTTCGCCCATCAAATAGATACTGCTGCAAGTTTGCTGTATATTATGCCCATATAATAGTCAAATCTACAATATCTAACATCGTATCTTTTCCGGTTATTAATTTTCAAGCATCAGAATGAAAATCATGAAGGTTCAGCTTTCAAATGCCTAAAGCAATGCAGGATTTCTAGCTCAATATTGGTCTTAAAACATCAAGAAAAAAGAAATAGAGACATAGAGACATACTTCCATCCGGCTTGTTGACAAACATTCGAGCCTTAGCAGCAGCTACTTCTGCTATTCCTGCATGTGCCTGAAAGATCAAACTGTCAGAGATTTAAAATTTTCAATTCATGATGGAAAGAGAAGTCCACAGATTACCGCTGAAATGTTTTCATCACAGTCGGTAGCCTCTTCCACAAACTCCCCAAAGTAGAATCTACCCTGTACCCACATCAGAATTAGTAGCTATACAAAAAGAAATAACAGACTATGGTCACACCATAAGATGGTCCTCATAAGGGCATCTTAGTAACAAGCACCTCTAAAATGCATCAAATAACAGTCATAGACCATAAATTTCTCATTAATGTTAAAAGATACAAACAAGCAACCGGGCATTTAAACGCTGACATTGTAACTAGATTGTCACAAAAATTGCAGTACAAGATAAATTGCTCAATCGATTATATGGAAGTTTTAATCATTTCAAGTTCAGATACTGGGTGACGGAAAATGAAGTAGGCAGAATGGTTGGGAGAGGAACGGGTCTTTCGTTAAGTGATACATAAAAGTAATTCGATCCTGAATGCAATTCTAAGTCTGTCTTATTAATGATTTGAATCTCATTTTCTTGCACATCTTTTAACAAGACGACTCCTTTCGATAACAAAAGAAGCCCTCACATATTTTCTATATGTCATGGACTTACATATAGGGGAACTTCATTCACTTCATAGACACCACAGCCATGCATCCTGCCATGCTTCCATTGGCCAGCATAACGATATCGACCTTTCTCCCTAGCAAGGAAACACCATGACAATTAATTAAAAGTCTGAAACATACCCCCACCTAAAATATCAAAATGTAATAGACAGCACAAAGCGCAGAATCATGTCTTTTCTTTTAATAAAGCATGAACTAGCAGAATATTCCTTTAGGCCAGATAATTTATTGAGTTGAAGAACATTGTCATCTATATAAAGATATATGTAGCTTGGTTTTCCTGTCCATGGTCAAGGCTGTCAAGCAAATGACAAATTGAGAAAATGGAGAGTGGTCTGGGATATGATTAGTCCTTCCAAGTACCAATTTTCTCAATTATGGAGACCATATGCAAGAGATTAACTGTTTCTCCATGGCTCTCAACAGATTGATGTTGTGTTTCTCTGGCTGTATAAACCAGCTTCATAAACTGCTGATCATCAGTTAGTGTACAGCCTAGGAAGTACTTGCCAAAGTAAAAAATACGCTATGGATCAATTGCTTGTAGTGAGTTCAGCTCAACTCTTCCCTTTCCTTTCGGATTTTATATTCTAGCCCTGACTTCCAACCACAAAGAAAAGGTTAAAGCACTTTGAACATTCATCAAAATGTAGAACAACATCCAATTGAGTACCAACAAGATTGGATAGCAGGAACCTAATAATGGACCTTATAAACAGATGAATTCAGAATTCAACACAACACATGGTATTTAGATTGAGCTATGCACACTTAAAATGTATAACAATAGAGTTCAGATGTAAACTTGAGATGGAGGATGGATGGACATTGAAAAAAGAAAAAGGAAAAAAAAAACTTACGGTTTCCTTCCGAAATGTTTAATCCACTCATCATTCTCGTAAAAGGGTACTTCATACTGCCCTCCAACCAACTCCATGGTATCTTCAATATCCATCTCTAGCCACTCTCGATCTTCTTTAGACATGAAATCTCTTTTTATTATTTTTCCCTCAGCACGCATCTTTGCTTCAAGCCTGAAAAGTTGCTTGAAATGTAAGGTATGCAGTTATCATACATTAATTAACAGGCACATTTTAATGCTGGTTGTGAATTGTGATATATTCATACCAAAAAAAAAAGGAAACGAGCAACATACTTGGAACCAGGCACAGGTTCTATATCTGGGATATCAACTTCAACAACTCCATGGCCCTCCATGTTGTTCTGAAGCCATTCACCTTCATATCTAAAGCAAATAACATATAACACTTTCTTTCCCACTAAAGAAATTAAGAGACTGCCTTCGAAAACAAAGGAAAGGAAACAAAAGAAAACCTGACAAGCCCTTGTTCAGCAACATAAACACCCTTCCCATGAGCCAAGTCATCCCAAACAGTGCCTTCATACCTAACCACATGCATAATGCATAATTAACACAATCAGGGGCAAAATGCGACCATAAGAAACATAAATTCAAACCCCATACGTGCTTCCATCAGGAAAAATGTAGCTAACCCAAGTGAGAAACTCCTCAATACGATCCAACTCCTCAATAACCGCCTTGGGATTCGATATATCATAATGATTATCAGGAATCGCCGGATAAGGCTTCCGGTAGGGCACATAGAAGGGCGCAATGGGCGGTTTCCGTCCGGCCTTAATCTCCTGTCTGACAACCTCCCAGTCTTCGGCGTCGGCCCAAACAGGGTCCCAGCCGGGCTTCTTCATCTCAAGAGGGGCATCCATCCAAAGCTCTTTCAAGTCTTCCTCTTTCCAGTTCTCTCTATCCTTGGGGAAGTCATAGAGGTCCTCGTGAGCAACATAGTTTCGTTCCTCTTCCTCTTGCATCTCCTTCATGCCCTTGCTTTCCAGGATTTGGGTGAAGCGCGCTATGTTCCTCTCGGGAGTGTTGTCCCATTCCGGTGGCTCTTCTCCGGGCCGGACGTAGGGGAGGACGACGTCGCCTTCGGCGTTGGGAGGGGGAGTGTAGTCATAGTCGTCGTAGTCATAATCGGAGTCGGAGTCAGAGTCCGAGGAAGAGAAGTCTTGCTCTTGTTCTTCTTCTTGCTGCTCTTCTTCTTGTTGGTTTTGGGTTTGGGATTGGGATTGGGAGTCTTGGTCGTTGGCCATTTGTATTCTGAGGGGATGAAGAGATAAGGAGTGAGGCGGAAGTTACAAAACACAAAATGAACCACTGCTGCTTGCTTCGGTAGCTCAGTGAGAGATGCGACAGAAGAGAAGAGATGAGGTTTTGTCTGCTTTTGCTTTTAGACTTTGTCTTGAAAGAAATCAAAGGGAAAAAAATAAAAGTGAAAATACATTTATATTAATAACTAAATGATTTTTATTTCTTAAAAAAAACTAAATGATTTTATTATTTCAAAATTATAATAAATTCTAAATTATTTTAAAAGAAATCAAACAACCCCCGTTACATTTAAGTATTTATTTT
>JANIHZ010000209.1:5582651-5592687 GCA_027478365.1 Erythroxylum rufum | reverse complement strand
AAAAAAATCTATGAGTCTATTGATTATATATTTTAGATAAATTATTTAATGAATCCTATATTTAAAATTAGACGAATAAATTAGTTGTAATCAACTGATCGTAAACTCACGAGTTTAAAATTAGACGAATAAATTAGTTGTAATCAACTGATCGTAAACTCACGAGTTTTGCTTGAATAGTTAGGATTCAGATCCTCTAGCTCAATTACAATAGTCTAACCCTAATTTTGTCCCAAAACGTCTCAATTATACTATTTACGAAGTTATTTTAGGGTAAAATTATAGTTGGAACAAGATATTTGAGATAGGAAATATGATGCCAAATAACTATAACCCTTTAATTGTGATGACTTCTAAGTCGTGAAGGTAGGGATGCAATGGACCAAGCTTGAGCTTGATTAGATGGATTATATTTTGGTCAGAGTCTTCCTTTTTTTTTTGGCATACAAAGGAAAGCAACATTGAAACATTGCATGACTAATCTAGGGAAACAAACCCCAGACATATCCTCTAAAAGGAATGAGAGCCACCCTATAGATGTAGTAACAAAAGTGGTGATTCCTAACTCACAATGAGCGACAGTGTTGACGAACCAGTCAGCACACCAGTTGCTTTCCTTGTAGATGTGACGAGATACAACTACCCAGTTCCAGGCAAACATCGTGTGGATAACTATGACTAGGGGGTTATTAGACATTGTCCTGTTGATTGAGGAGGACAGAATAGTAGTCAGCGCTAGAGAATCCACCTCTGATTCAACTCGACGATAACCAAGATCCCAAGCAAGCTTGAGTCTAGAGAAAACTTCCCAAAGTTTCGCAGAAATAGTGGAGCATTAGCCAATATTCTGAACAAAACTGCCAAGCCAAGTGCCTGTACTATCACGAATGAGTCCACCTGTTGATGCCGAAGAGGACATTATTTTGCACGCTCCATCCGTATTCAATCTGACCCAATCGTGCGGGAGTTTACACTAGCTTATAAGTTGTTCAATTCAAGGTCTGTGGCCAATATTAGCTCTACCTTGCCAGACCGAAGCCTTGTGAATCCGATGAATATACTTCAGTACATAATATGCAGGGGGCTTCGACCTATAAAAGTGTTCGTAAAAAATGGTCATATTTCTCCAAGACCATAGGAACCAACAGGCAGCACCAAATATAATGAACCAGTCAAAGTCAAACACCAACCGGTGTTTTTAGAGATTCATAGCTAACCATTCTTGAGAGTTCAGAGTAAAAAAAATCAATGGAGACCACTTGTGGGGGGGACGCTTGCCACAAGGTACGTGCGTTGGTGCAATCCCGAACGACATATAGCGAGGATTCTTCTGCTTGACAATGATAGCATGCAACCTCAGTAGTTAATTATTTGCGAACTTGTTGTTGATTAGAAAGTAATCGATCTTGGTCAAGAAGTCAAAGAAATGTGCGAATTTGTTAACTTTAATTGGTTAGAGTTTCTTATAGTTGTTAGATTGAGGTCCAAATCAATTTGGACTTGACTCGTTAACTTTAAGTTCAACCAGATCGAACCCCAAATGTTATCATAATTAAAAGTTTAAAAAGTTTCTAAATTTTAAACTTTAAACATATGTAACTGGAAAAGGGCCTCTTATTTCAATATTATTTGAACCGATTTTGAAGGTTTAGACTTAGTCTCTATTCGTTTTACTGTTACATCTACTTCTTGGCTTCATCAAATTACATCCTCCTAATAGTTTAGCTTAACTGTGAATTTTATATTTTTAATTTTATAAATTTGTTAAAGAATATATTTAATAAAAGTCATTTTCAGTTTTGAAAATTTTGGCATGTAGACCCTCTTTGCTAAATGATGCAACATAGAATTTATTCCCCATTTTAATTCCGGCGAGATTAGCCTTTTGATTTGGACAGATGTAATTTTTATTTTTTATTATTATTATAAACACAGATTTTATGACATATTACTGAATTTAGATTTCATATATTTGTCTTGTTAAAAAGGAATATAAAACAAAGAAGAGAAACAACTGATCTTAATTCTTAACTCCAAAAAAGAAAAATACATCACTCACTCACACTCACTCTTGTGTTGACTGTTTTAGCCGTTGAAAAGGTCGGAGTTGACGTGTTCATTTGTCTTGTAAATTGTAAGATGGGCAAAACAACCTGTGTAATAATAATAGCTTTCATACTTAAAACTTAAAAGAGTCACACTCACTTCTCCCAGTAAACTATCTCCACATCCACTCGCATTTAGCTTTATATAGAGATAGCTTCTCGGATCTCACTCTCCTCCTACACTTTTCCACTTCTCCGTCGGTCATTGTTCTTCCTCTGTGAGAATCACGAGAGGAGCGATATGGGTTCTGTCTCTCTAAACATTGGAGATGGAACAGCAAGATTCAAGAAGGGAACTTTTTGGTCCTCTGCAGTGAATCTTATGATGATCTTCTCTGTTGTCACAACTAATCTTTTTGCTCTATACGCCTTCACAACCTCTCCCAAGCACCAACCAGATCACGCCACCCACAGCAAGAACCTGTCTTTAGTCTCAGAGCAGGTGTCTTTGATCCTGAGGGAGATTAGTTCTTCTCAAAGGGAGCTTGCTAAGATGGAGAAAGAGCTTTTGGGATATGAAACTATTGATATTTCAAGACCCAATATTGCAAATGAGCTCAAATTGTTTTTGCAACACCACCAGCTACCTCTCGGCAAGGATTCGAGAACTGGGATCACTGAAATGGTGGCAGCCGTAGGCCACTCCTGTGAGAAATCTACTGATCTGTTGTCTCAGTACATGACTTACAAGGTCTCAGGGCCGTGCCCTGATGATTGGAGTCTTGCCCAGAAGCTGATTTTGCGTGGATGCGAGCCTCTGCCAAGAAGGAGATGTTTTGCCAAGTCTGCTCCTAAGGTGGGTCTCTACCCTTTTCCTACATCCCTTTGGAAACCTGTTAGTGATAAGATTGCTATTTGGAGTGGACTTGGTTGCAAGAATTTTGAATGCTTGAATAAAAAGAAATTGAGTAGAGAATGTGCTGGTTGCTTTGATTTCGTTAATGGATATGATAACAAAAGGTATGTTACAGCTAGGGGCAAGAATGATTTTCTTGTGGATGATGTTTTGGCTTTGGCAAGTGGAGGAATCAGAATAGGATTTGACATTGGTGGTGGGTCTGGCACTTTTGCTGCTAGAATGGCTGAAAGGAATGTGACTGTGATCACTAACACTCTGAATATTGATGCTCCATTTAGCGACTTCATTGCAGCAAGAGGGCTTTTCCCCTTGTATTTGAGTTTGGATCATAGGTTCCCTTTCTATAACAATGTGTTTGACTTGATTCATGCGTCGAGTGGGTTGGATGATGGGTCTAAACCTGAGAAATTGGAATTCTTGATGTTTGATATAGATCGCATTTTAAGAGCAGGAGGTTTGTTTTGGTTAGATAACTTTTATTGTGCCAATGAGGAGAAGAAGGCTACTTTGACTCGATTGATCGAGCGTTTTGGATATAAAAAGCTCAAATGGGTTGTGGGAGAGAAAGTAGATGCGAATGGACCGGGCAAATCGGAAGTGTATTTGTCAGCGGTGCTGCAAAAACCAGCCAGAGTCTAATAGTTAAATAGTTTCAGACGGAAGCTAAAGGTAAAGGTACTGCTAACAATTCAAGGCTTGGTTAGACAGTATCGTTCCTAGGTCATCACATCTTTACAAACATTTGTACAAAACATGCAATAATCAGTTGTTTTCTTTCTCTCAATCTCAAATCCAGCGGAAGAAGTGATATATCATTTTCTTTACTATATCTGCTTTCATTATCAAATTTCTGCCAACAGTTAAGGTAGCACATGGTCGTCTTAACTTTCTTTGACCAACCAAAAGTAGCAATCAAGCTGTAATTTTTTTTGGAGTTTGGGATTTCTGTTCCAAGCTTGTATGTTTGAAGGCCTTAAAGTTACCAAAAGTCTGTGATAAGCAATCAATCAAAGTTTGTTGAATTTAATTTTTCTTACTACGAATGTTGGTCTGATGTGCTTTCATACGGAGCAGTCTTTTTTCATCTCTTCATTCATCAATCACTCTGCTTTTTAATGTTTGAGAATGCGTTGTTTCTGATAGTTATGGTTATCCTGCACTTGTTGGACTTGCATATGTTTCTCACTTTCCTTCCCATCTGATTCAAAGTTTGATAAGCCAAAGCTTCAAGGAGAAAGACCCTTTGTGTATCCAAAATTTTCAACTTTTGGAGTAGTAACTAGAAAATTAAGTATTTGAATAGTGCTAGCTCTATGTATAAACCACTCTTCTTTTGCTTTTTCTTCACCCTGTGCTTCGTTTGTGTTCATTATTATATCTTGTTACCCGTTTACAAGCAAATCTCGTATCTAAGAAGCTATTCTGTTTCTGTTGTTCTTCCTGTAACAAAAGACTCTTTCAAGTAGCCACTTCTTGAAGAAACTTTACCATGGCAAATCCATTATACCCTCCAAGCTTGTGCTTGATCTGGGTGGCCCTTTTCTCTGGGTTGATTGGACCTCTAGTCCCGTCTCTTTATCCGTTCGCCGAGCTCCCAGTTGATTGATCCAACCTCTAGTTCTTCGCACAAATGGGTCATGATCTTGGGGTCAAAAGGTGCTTCTCTGCTAGACCGTTACAAATCATCGCACCTGTGATGTACCTGCACCAGCGCAGCCTCACTAATTGGCAACAAAAGCAGATGTGTTAGCCATTCATTCTTCAAAATCGGATCCAGCAGCCTTAATTGACTGTCTCTCTCTTCCTTTGTGCACCAACGTTTCTACTCGACGGCTCGGAAAGTGGCGCTCGAGCTATGCTGGGCCTGCAACATGCTTATCGGAATCAAGGTGATATCAAAATTAAATACTGAAGTTGTTGTGCTTGGCTATGCAAAAGGAGTACTGTAACAATTGATATCTTTTTTTTTTAAAATATCAATATTTAGTATATAATATTATTATCACTTGTATATTGCTTTTTTTCAATTTAATTTAATCTAAAATTAATAAGTCAAATCTAAATTAATTATTTTTATCTAAGTTTAAATTTTAAGAGATTAATATAAATAATCTTTTAAAAAATTTCTTTTAATTTAATATATTGAAAAATATAGTTTCAATTTTTAAATTTAAACTATTAGAATTAAATTAACAAAAATTTATATTCCCTTAAATTAAAAATTAAATCGATATCAATTTTACATACTCAATTTCATATTAACCTCGTTGGTGCCGTATTTGAGAAAAAACTCCTGGTGTGATCTGACCGAATTCTTTCTCAAGCTTATTTTTAGTGGCATTTTAGCGCTCTCTCAAGTTCTTCATTTGGCCCTTGTAAATCCAAGAGCCCTTGCCAATTCAAGAGGATTTCAAAAAGTTTTTAATCGAACTCATTCATTATCGAGAACTTATATTGAGAATGTTTTTAGTGTTTTTAAGGATCGATGGAAGATATTGGAGAAAATGATGGTGTTAACTTCTTTTGCTCTTTCTAAATTCTTATGAAAATATTCAAAGAATACTAAGATATAAATAGTTGATACTCATGTCCTTATAAATTTTTTTAAGTCATACTCTCATAAGTCATTTTACACATAAACAACTAATAATAAACATCTAATTTTATCAAAAATCTTTAAACAAACCGCTAATATTATCCGCTGGTCAAATCAACCATATTAATCTGCTGTTAGCTAACCGTGGATAGAATTAGCTAACAACTAATACAATCCGCTGATTATCAAACAAGGCCAAAGTATTATTTAATACAAAATTTTAAAAATAATATGTATTTATTAATACACACATTAAAAAATAAAAAAATTGAATTGCAATTGTAATAAGGATTTGATTTAAGAAAGAGGAACAAAATGCTCTAAACACTCGCAATTAGGGATGACAACTGAGCTTGACCTAGCCTAAGGTAAACAAGTTAGGCCTGTGTTGATCGAGCCTTAGGTCGGGCTCAGTTCGAACTCGGCCCAGCCTAAGGCTCGATAATTATTGTAAAAGATGATATCATTTTCTATTTTTAATTAAAAATAAAAAATTGATCGAAATGGACCAAGTCAGGGTTGGGCTCGAGTTGGACTATCTCATGCCTTGATCAGGCCTAGGTTGACCAGGCTTCGGCCTAACCCTACTCGCAATAGATGTTCAAATATGCTCCCATTTTATCAACTTTGAGATTTTTATGTTGGACATTTTTCACTTTTCCCATAAAGTTGGACAATATTTAATTGCATTTTTTGGTTTTTCAATAACTCATAAGTCAAATTACGTAATTTGGTCCAGATAAAGTTAATAAAGTGGCCCAATAAATGGTCTAAGTCAATGGGTCGAAGTCTAGGAGAAAAATGGGTCCTGATCAGTGTGGATCGAACCCATATCAAGTTTGTGATGGAAAAGCTCAATATGGAAACTATATATAAAAGGTTAAGGTCTCCTACAGTTGCTTATGTCATTCGTAAGCATAAGGATTCTCTGACCCGTTAAGAGAGTTTACGTTTTGAGAAAATTGTATAAAGGTTTTATTGCGTCCTAGTAAGTAGTTCCTATGAAGGTGGTTGCGGATTCGCGCTCGTTTCGGCTTTGAAAAGCTTGTTTGAAGTTATGGAACTGAAATAAGGTATTTTTCGCATTTCTTTTTCTATTGGCCTTTCACGTTCGATCCAGGATACGTAATTAAGGTTACGTTACGTATTACACGTGGTATTAGAGCGGTCACGTTACGTATTACATGTGATCGGGTGGTTAAAAACGAAGATATTTTGATTTTTTTCCCCATAAGGTTTTCAGAGAGTTAACTTCCGTTTTTCGATTTTTTTTTCTTACTTGTTATTGCATGAAATTGGTATAAATGTGTTTAACCTTGAGAAACAAGGTGAAAACGAGCCTAAGAGCGCGAAAATCTGTTCCAAAACTCACCGAAAATTGCCATTTTCTCACAATAATGCATCCCATCATCGGAACTGGTGAATAGTAGCGGGGAACGCGCAACTCATCTAGCGCATGATACACACTTTAGATGCTGATCGGAAGTGTGTGTCTGGCATGTGTGCTAGTGTCAGTGGGGGTGTCTATATGTCACAACGCTTGCGCGACAAGCGCCCTTCTCTAGTATGTGCGTGCTGACGTCAGCAGCTGCATTAACGTCAACCATAAGGAAAATAAAAAATCAAATCTTTTTAGATTTCCTGTAAGGGTGTCCCAGGATGTTTTGAGTCAATTTCCAGGTCTGAGAAAATTATAAAGTGAGTTTTTCTATTTTTCTAGATTTATTACATTAGTAATAAGTTAAAATTTAACTCCAGAAAAAGGAATTAAGGCGTTCTGAAGCCGATTTCAAGTAAATTTTCATGCTTTAGACATCACATGAGAGAGATACTTCAAGTTTTGGTGTCTCGAGTCTCATGTTCAATGTTTGAGATCATATGATAGTCACTCGGAAAAGGAATCAAGACATTTTAAAGTCATTTTTAGTGAATTTTTTGCAACGAACTTGCCATAAGAGGGATACATGAGATTCTTGTGTCTTGGGTGATCGGTTCAGTGTTTGGTGATGTAGGATAGGCACTATAATGAGATTTTTTTCACTATGAAAGTCTCAAATAAGGTTTTCAGAGAATGTCTTCGGTATGAGTATGTGACAATGAGATTGTGCATTCAGGTTTTGCCTTTATTGATGTTACATTGTCACATATCATATGCCCATAAAGAATGTGAAGATAATATAAAGATTTATCCCTTGTGTTTTTGGACCTTTTGGGTGCTGATGAGATTGTAGTCACCATAGTAGCCTTTTGAGTCAGTATTTTGAATTGTTCTGCTTGCATGTTTGGGGATGTCTCTAGTTTTAAGTTTAGTTATTCTGCACACATGTGTTAGCCTTATATGAGATTTTGAGATGTGCATAAAGGCATTAGATGGAGGAAAGTCATTGCTTGAATGATTTATTCGCCCATAAATGGTAATGTCATAAGGGTTGATGGTTTGTACTCTGATCGCTTTTATGTGGAGGTCTAGTTGCATATATTACGTATTCAGCCCATAAGTTTTTCATAATATGTGTAACCATATTCTCAGTATAGTTACTATTTAATGGCTTTAAGTATAGTTGTTATCTTGTATTTGTGTTGATCTTTGTATTTTTATTCTACAATCAGCTTTTATGTCAACAATATTAGTGTCACCATTGAAACCCTAGTCAATTTCAATACAAAGAAGTGGACAGAGGATGTATTGAATTCTATAGAGATGACTGAAATCGATATGGCCATACGTACAGATAGAACATCTCCACCTACATCCAGGAGCTTAATAGCTCAAAACGCAGCTTATGCAACCTGGGATCGATCTAACAGATAAAGATGTCAATAGGCTGGGCCAAGCCCGGGTTGATCCTGGCCAGGTTCGGCCCTCGACCAAACAGGCCGTGACAGGTATGGTCAACCTAGCCCACCATATTTTTTTATAAGTAAAACGTCAAAAACGACGTCGTTTTTGAAGTAATGGTATGGCCACGGGCTGGGTTGGGCCCTTTTTGACATCCTTACTCATACATCATGTTTGATGACCATTAAAAGATTCATACTTGACCATTTGCTTTGTGGACTTCCGGAAACAAACATATCGAAGGAACTTCTTAATAATGGATAACATCCTGTCCTCATATTAAGGGTTAGAATTTAGATTTCAATAATGGAGAGAATAGCAATGTGTGAGTTAGAAAAATTTGCATTTCATGCTCAGCAAAATGTCAGCATACATATATGTGAATTTGAATCTTTGCACACATGAAAATAATTATACATGCACTCATTGACATTCTGAGTATATTGAATAGTAATGGGATAGATTAAGAATTATGGTTATAGTGAATGGGTAGAATGAAATAGAGTAGAAAGACTATAAATAAAAATTTAAGTGTTGAATTTAGTGAAGGAAATACGTTGGAGAAGTTTATTGAGAATATATAGTAAGGAATTTTTGGATAGTGGAGCAGAAAGTTATAGTCCTTATAAAGGGGATGCTTAGGATCATAGATGTATCGTCTGTGAAGACGTATTGTCTGTAAGGATGATTCGTCTGTAAAGACGCTTCGTCTGTGATGACGTCATATCGTCTGTAAGGATGATTCGTTTGTAAAGTTGTATTGTCTGTAAAGATGCTTCGTCTATGATGACGTCATATTGTCTGTGAAGAGGTATCGTCTGTAAAGTTATATCGTCTGTAAAGACACTTCGTTTGTGATGATGTCATATCGTCTGTGATAACGTCATTTCGTCTTAAGACTTTGCTTCGTCTTAAGCTGACTCCATTCATCTGCTTTTTCGCATTTGTCTGTTCTTTGCTTCGTCTGCTTTTTGATTCGTCTGCTTTTCGCTTCGTCTGCTTTGTGTTTCGTCTTTTTTCTCAATTCGTCTCACCCTTCATCTTAGGTTGACTTTCTGCTTCATCTTACATTGACCAAAACGTCTTCTGGTCCAAATTTGACACTTTAGACAATAGAATTTGTCTTCAAGGTCTTCTTGAAAGTTTTAGATCTCAAAATTCTATTTGACACCGTCCTAAGATGATCTCAATTCAATATCTCTAGAGAGAGTTATGCTAATTGTAAAATAGCTTCTATGTACTGTTCATTTCTATCGTCTGGTCCCACTTTTGACCCTACAGATGATAGAATTTATCTTTAAGGTCTTCATGAAGGTTGTAGATCTTGAAGTTCCCTTTGTAACTATCTAAAGAACTACTTGAACTGTTCATTTTGTATCGTCTGATCCAAATTTGACTCTCTAGACAATATAATTTGCCTTCAAGTCTTCATCAAAGTTATAGACCTATAAGTTCTCTTTCAAACCGTCTAACAATGACCTTGATCTGATACCTATAGCCAATGTAACGCCCCAAATTAGGGGTTAGCATATTAAGCAAATTTAGCTCGATTTAGGTTCGGTCTCTTTGACAGTTTGGCATGCATTCATGGCATTTTCCGGATAAGGTGGTTTAATGACACTTCGGATTTTTCGGAC
>JANIHZ010000209.1:5258872-5270115 GCA_027478365.1 Erythroxylum rufum | reverse complement strand
TTAAAATTGTGATTATTATTTATTATTATATTTTTGGAGACAAGGGTAAAAAGATACAATACAACTGTGTAATATGACAATAAACTATTTTGTAATTTTTTTAAAAAATTAAAAACCATTTCATAAATTTTACCTAAAATGATATTCGATATTAATAATACCTATATTAGAACCTAATCCCGTATCAAAACCGGGAAGGTAATGGTAACGTTGTATCAACTTCTTCACTTATCGGCTTTAGCTCCTACCACCTAAGTCTCTTGACCGCGACACCGTTTTGTTGGTCAGATTAAAAGTAAACAAGGTCCCGGGAATATTTCGAGGGTTTAATTTTAGATACAATTTAATTTAGGGTTTATAAGTTTGGAAGCTTTCCCCAGGTAGACGAGGAGTAGCAATCTTCTCTTTTCATGGATACGAAGAACAAGAAAATCAAACAAAAGCAAAAAACCACCGAATCCCAATTCCATTACTCACTCAACTCGTACTCCAAACTCAAGGACCTCCGCTCTGCTATCACCCTCTATGATTCTGCAGTTGCAGATAATACACGTCTCAATCAACACCATTTCAACACTCTTCTCTACCTCTGCTCCACTGCCCTTAGTGACCCATCAATGAAAGAACTCTCTATTGAACATGGGTTTCGCATTTTCGATCATATGGTGGCAAGTGGGATTAATCCCAACGAAGCTTCAATCACTGCCGTTGCTAGATTGGCTGCGGCTCAAGGAAATGCTAATTATGCTTTCTGTTTGGTTAAGAATATGGGGGTCTATAATGTGATTCCACGATTGAGGACATATGGTCCGGCATTGTTTTGTTTCTGCGAAAAATTGGAGGCTGAGAAGGCATATGAAGTGGAGGAGCATATGGGGAAAATGGGGATCAGTCTAGAAGAGCCAGAGCTTGCTGCTTTATTGAAGGTAAGTGCGGAAAATGGAAGACAGCAGAAGGTTTATGGCTATTTGCATAAATTGAGGAAGACTGTTAGGTGTGTGAAAGAAGAGACTGCAAAGGTAATTGAGGATTGGTTCAAGGGTTTTGAGAGTGATGGGATGGAATTGGACATGTGTTTGGTGAAAGACGCAGTCTTGAGTAATGGAGGAGGGTGGCATGGGCTAGGGTGGATTGGGAAGGGCAAGTGGATAGTGCAAAGAGGGAGCGTGGATGTGGTTGGACAATGTTGTTGTTGCGGGGAACAATTGGCTTGTGTGGATATTGGTGATGCTGAAACTCAGAAATTTGCGGAATCTGTTGCAGCTTTGGCTTTGGACAGGGAGTCTAAGGCTAATTTCAGTGAATTTCAGGTTGGTTATATTGGAAATATAATGAATGACTATATTAGACAATTTAGTGATTTTGAAGTGACTGACTTGCATTGATTTCGTATTCTTTGATAAGTAAAAAACTCCTAAAGATAGGTACTATTCATGATCACTAAAATTCGTGACAGGTTCTACCGAGTGATTTATGTTTTACATTCTTTAGACCTGCAGTTTACCCCCCTTATTGATCGTGTTCCGTATAAGACACATGAATGTAAGTTATCTGTTTGGTTCTATAGGTGATGCAAAGGGAAACAGCTTGGTGTTTCATTGTTTCTATTTGCTACAATGCATACTGTGCTATTACTTATTATTAACTTCTCCTTTTTGCCTTTTTTTTTTTAATTTATCTCTTAGAATTGGCTGGATAAACATGCTGGTTATGAAGCTATAATAGATGGAGCAAATGTTGGCCTCTATCAACAGAATTTTGCAGAAGGAGGGTTCAGTATTTCTCAGGTTTTGTAGTTCAAATTGGTAGTTCTTTTCATCTTCTATGTTTCTTTCTTTTTTCTTTTTGCAAAAAGTTTAATACCTTTGATTACTTCTCATAACTGTAGTTTTAATTTTTGCTGTAGAGCAGCTTGAAGCTGTTGTTAAAGACGCGTACAAGAGGGCTGGCAATAAGTGGCCATTAGTTATTCTACACACTAAGCGGCTTTTGGCACTCTTGGAAAATCCTTCTCACAGAAAGCTGATTGAGGAATGGATGGAAAAGGACGTTCTTTATGCAACGCCACATGGTTCCAATGATGATTGGTACAAACATGAAGATTAGTTCCTCTTTTTATTTAAGTGCGTTTGTCTTAAATCCTATGACTGTATAATGGTATGCTCTTTCTTGCATTTAACATGTTTCCTGTCACCTAAAATGGTAGTTACCGACTAGCTTAGCTTATATATCATAATATACTGATCTATCTTTAACAGAGTAGAAGCTATCAAATGAAAGGCGATGGCCTTTCCTAATGTTGAAAGAAATTCTTGTTAACTTGTAAATTCCATTAACGATGAAAATTTCATTTTTATATCGTGCTGTTCTTGTGCTTTTAGGTACTGGCTATTTGCTGCTGTGAAGCTTAAGTGCTTGTTAGTCAGTAACGATGAAATGCGAGATCACATCTTTGAACTCTTAGGAAGCGACTTCTTTCTCAAGTGGAAAGAAAGGCATTTGGTATCCATGTTTACCTGATTTAATTTTGTAACTAATTAAATATTTTCACAATTCATGCGTGATGTAACAGCACTTTCTTTTCTTTTTTTTCTTTTATGAATTTGCATTAGCATGTTAACAACTTCTATTTCTTCTCTTATTAGGTTCATTATACATTTGTTAAAGGCAACTTGAAACTTCAGTTACCAGCTCCATTTTCTATAGTTATCCAGGTACAATTTCTTGTATGGAAAACATTTGGGATTTTCTCTACTTGATGGGTTGTGATTGCGTTGTCACTTGGAAAAACTATGGCATTTCAGTATGTGAACTTATTGATGTTTTTGCGGCACTCAAGCATAACTTCAGTGAGAAATTTGGATGTGCTCTAGATGGCTGTTTTGTGATTACTGCTTATGGAAGCCAAAAGTTATTCTCCAACTGCAAAAGAGATATTAAGATGACGAGAATATGATTACACTGGAAATATTTCTGCTGAAAAAAATTAGGGAATCTAATTTGAATTCTAGACAAACATAAGAAAACCCTGTTACTTGCAAGGAGAATGAAAATTTTGAAATCACTGGGAATGGGGTAGCTTTGATCGTGATCTTGGGAATTCAACTAATGAGGAATCATGGAACTGTGGGAATATTTTGGACATGTTAAATCAAAATTTATGATTGAAGCTATGATAATAAATTCAGATTATTTTTTTATGGGATTTTCCTCTCACGTGATGTTGACAAGGTTAACGACTCATGCCTCTTGCCTAGTTTTAACTATCACCGATGATACCTTCTCTGGGTGTTCTGATGAAATTTAATGGAAGCTTAACTTGATTGATTGTTCAAACTCATGTTCTTGTGATTGCTCTAGTTTGAGATAAACAGACTGCTGAAACTTCAATTTCTGTTTCAGGAATCAGAAAGAGGATCATGGCATGTACCAATTTCAGGTGATGGCGACGAGGAATCTGCGAAAAGTTGGCTCTGCATTTCGAGGCCAAGTGATTGCAACAGGTGTGGAGAAGATTTGACAAACAAGGAACTCTCCAGGACTGATGATGCTAGTCACTCTGAAGCCCAAATGATTAGTTCAACCAAACCAGAAATGACTTCTTCATATTCCTCCCTGAATATGGTAAATAACACGCCACCAATGCTCGGAAAAAGAAAGGAGCGAACCCCTTCAGTCGTCTAACTTATATATCTCTTCTTCCTCTGCATTTATTGCAAGCATGAGCATCAATCTTGGTTGCAGGTTCCATAAAATTTTTGCTCTGCCATTTCTTTTAAAATTTCCTCAGTAGCTCTGTCATTATTTACTTACCAATTTCTACCTGTTGTATCCAATAGATTGTCATTTAGGTGTCATATTTGCGCGTTGTCAGGTGCCTATTTAATGACGTTGTTGACTCCAATCGAATTAGCGTCCATACTATACATTAAAAAAAGAGAACATAGGTTAAATATGAACTTTATTTTATACTTTTCCGCACGATATTTCCTTTAAAATTTTTTATATTACAGTTTTTTCCTGTACAGCTATTAAAGAGAAAACAGTAAAAGTAGTGTTCATGCAATTAATTCAGCTTACACGTGCATACATTTTCGATTCTTTGGGAATTTTAAGGAAATATGGGAAAATACGTTATAAACTACGTACGAGATGCTGCATTTAACGTTGGGGACCATGATCCTCTTCATTTTATGTGTCATGTGCTGTCCATACAGAATCATAAATGTTGCCCATGTGTTTGGTTTTTGCCTATTCGAAAACAGCACCCTATTTTATTAAATTTCATCTACACTTTTATATAGTATTTGTGTAGATGAGATATATACCGAAAATAGCACTCTATTTCATTAAATTTTAATCCCATTTATATAGTATGTGTGTGAATGAGATTTAACGGAACACTATTTTTAGAAAACTTTAAAATTGGCCAAAAAAATAAAAAAATATTAAAGTTCAATACTATAGAGACCTCATGGAACTAATTAGTAGTCATAATCTTTTCACAAATGAATAATTATACGTGAAACTTTATAAGTAGATACATATTGAGTTTGAGAGGAAAGTCCTCGGAATGATGCAGTAATACACACGATGATGACAACATTGTTCAAGACAAAATTAATTAGGTGATGATATAATTCCAACAATATGGTAAATTTGGAAGAACTTACGCTCAAAATGGACACTAAATTATATTTTAAAAAACCCACAAACTTCATCACTTTAGCCAGAGTTGTCATCGTCTGACTGCGTATTTAACAACACCAGGGCCATGAGCATTTAGGAAGTAATCATCCCAATCAATGGATCTTGAATCGAAGAAAAATATTTCTGCCTCTGACCCTAAATTTTTTCTTGCTGCTATGCGCAAGTTCTCTGTATTTGTGTCATCGAACCTGCAAGGTTATTTTACCAGTTAAAATAAAAAGAAAAAATTATGGTAAGTTGCCAGGAAGTTTATAAATTTATAAAAAATAAATATAAGTATGAGTACTTACACTCCTTGGAAGAAAAGATATGGACGGTAAAGTTCAACCAATCCTAATACGAGGTTAATCTTTCTATTGAGATCGTTGTACATGCCCTCAAAATGCTGGCAAAGTGTTGCTGCTATTTTCAATCCCTGCAATTCCGGTCTGGTTTTAGAATTTAATTCCTGATAACCAAAAGATTAGGTAGGTTTGGTAGGTGTTTTGGCAATTAATGTTCATGAAACAAACCTTTAGTAAGAGCAAATATCGGATTGCCAAGTATCTGTGGAAGCTATCCATGCTGTTCAGGACTTTAACCCTTTGAACCTTGACAGGTTTTCCATCTTTACCGATCCATGGCTCCTTGGTGAAGTATCTGTACCCGTAATCATGAAGATTTTCATATGTCACAGGATTTCTTACAGACGAACCCACATGGTAAATTAGACCAGAAGGTTCTTTGTAATGAGCCACCATTGCTACAATAATTGCATTCACCACGATGTCAGCTGGTATCTGCATGAAAGTTTAACCTCAACATGCATTAATTGTCAGTCTTTTCAAATAAACTGTCCGGATCTGTCTCATTTAAACCCGAAAATTGAAGGATGCTTTTAATTCATGGAAATAAGATTGCGTCCTATTACTCACCACATCAACAATTGCTTTTTCATCGGCGAGAAAGCATGTTATTCTTCCCTTGCCATAACCAACAGTTAATGCATCGATAGTTCTGTGACCACAAAAAAATATTCAGTGATAAGCTTTTTTAGCTTGGAAGGTTGGGGGATGCTAATAACGACATAATGCTGACACATACTTGACACCTTCAAGCCAGCCTGGAAAAGGTTCTTTGCAAGTACTGGTAACCATCGCGGGGCGGATGATGACTGCAGGAAAATTTCCCTTGAGATGTCCGATTAGCATCTCTCCCATGGCCTTGGTAAACACATATGTATTCGGCCATCCGTAAGCCTTTGCCCTGATAGTTTCAAAGAATTATTATGAGTTATGATGATTGATTCTACCAACTTAATTCAATAAAAGGGGAAAAAAAACAACATCTAAAGCTCTCAAATTCACTAGTCGACCAACCTTCTCATTCCCAAGTCCTTCAAGGCCTCCTCAAATTCTAGCTTTGTCGCACCTTTACCTTTGAGTTCATTCAGTTTGTGTTCAACTATTCTCTTTTCTTCATCTACGTCTAACCCAGAAATACCATTCAGTGATTCACCCAATTGGTATGGCTTCTCAGGTATCAACCCTGAACCTTCTCCACAGACATAAGCTGAAAACCCGTGTTCTGAAATCTTAGTTTCTAACAAGAAAATGGAATAAACTACACTGAAAGTCAGCGGACTAGCCACGCTGATGATCACTTCACCTGTTGATACATGTACAAGCAAGTTGACTTTAACACATTTCTGGGCAAAGCACAAAGCCTGCATTGCCCCTATGGTGTTGGTGCCCAGTGCAATATCATATCTGCCACAAAGTTTTCAAAACGGAGTTACAGTCTTCATGTCTTTAGCATTAACTTATAAAGAAGAAAATTGGGTTCTTGTCTTGGAATACTTACCTTTCGTTAAAGTCTGTTGTGGCAGCAAAATTAAGAACAACATCTAATTCATTCATCATCTCTTCTCTGATGTTTAAGTCTTTCATTCCCAAGTCCTCCAAGCAAACATCACCAGCTAGTGGAATAATCTTTTTTGAGATAAAAGAACTTAAGTTTGTCCCGTACTTTTCTCTCAGAAGTCTAAACAGTTCCTTGCCTATGATCTATAACAAAGGAAAATTTGAAAAGAAAAGTATTTAGAAATACTACATATGCACGAGACATAACAAGCTCCAATTACTACATATATCATGTCAGAGTTCAATAATCGCTTCCAAAAAAAAAATTCTAAATTCCTCCTTATTCAGTGATTATGTCTGTTAGTTAATTATGTCTCTTAATTATGCTTTGGTTAAGAAAGTACATATGTCTCTACTATAACGGTCCTATCTGCATGCATGACTGGCCCGTATACGAAAAGTAATGTTGGGAAGATATATATAAAAAGAGAGCAAAATAAAAGCTATGAATTAAACGATAACCTAAGTATTTCTTCTGACAACTAACCTTGGAATAGGTCCAATAAAAGCTAAGTTAATTAGTTTATCCTTTTGGGCTTATGTTCCTCGTACCAGCATGTATATGTATTGTTTATGTTTAGTCAAAGTACAAATAATTATATTTACCTCGTTTTGTAATCTTTCTTGAGCAGCGTTAGCATCTGCGGCTCTAAGAAGCAGGTAAATCTTCTTCACATTTGGTTGAACTCTCAGGATCTTCTCTACAAAAGCTGCAGTAAATAAACAAAATAAAGATTCCTCAGATTGTCATCTTGACAAAGTCTGAAGTAGAAATAGTAATTGCAATGGGAGAGAGATGGTATCTACTCTTTGCTAAGAACCCAGTTGCACCAGTGATCAAAATTGACTTGTCCTCAAGAAACTGAATAATGCTTCCAAACTCCATTCTTCTTCAGAACCTTGTCTATAAGGTTTGAGAGGGACGGACTTGGAAAAGGGAGAAAGCTGGCCTCCTTGTAGCCTTTGGTGTGTATAGAGAAATCTATAGATGGGTTAAACTTAAAACGACTGAAAAAGGGCCAAAATGGTCATATACTGTTGTTTGGTGTATGAGCAGAACCTAAATACTCATAAAGTTTATAGCTAGGAAGATGATAATAATGAGGTAGATTGTAAGAATTCAGTTGGCGGTTAGGTATTACATCCGTGAGCCATAACCAACTGATCTATAGATCATTCCATCTGCTCTTTCATATGTTTCACGTATTGCGTTTGATATTATGAGGGTCGACATAAGTCGGTCACCACACTCTATTGAATACGGCTTTACTCAAGAAATGAACATCAGCAGTCTGTTTACTTGTCCTAATTAATTGCCTGCAGCAGATGACTTTTTTTTGTTTACATTAACGTACCAAGAACATGTTTCATATTGATATCTCATATCTCTCTCACAGCATATTTAGGGTTGGACCCGACATTTATGTTCATGATATGATTTCTTTTTAATCCCATGAGATGTAAACTTTAGATCATTTTCGCAACACAATATTAGTGTTTTTTCTTTTTGATTTTCTCACACTCATGTTCTTGCGCGCATGCGATAGTTTATACAAATCGAGTTTATAACACCGACATAATTCGAAAGTCTAGCTAGCCAATTCATGTGAGGTATTGTTATGTGAATTATAATAAATAATCAAACCTCAGGATTAATTTTAGCTTCTATGGGCCCTTCCATTACATATTATTTTAATTAGATGTCTTCGTAATGAGTGTAATCTGAACAAATTGTTTCAAAAATATTGTAAACTTGTCTTACATTTGTTGAAGTTTAATATAAAATTTACTCTTAATGCCTACCAAGTAATATTTTGTTAATCTAGGTCAATTTAATTAAGTTCTAAGCGTATTTAATAATAAGATTCAGTCACTCGAGTAAACAATTAGGATAAAATTTACAACTTATAAAATTTAATAAAAATATTTTAATAAGGTCCGAAACTGGGTGATGAGATAGACTACGAGTAGCTCGCTTTGCCGATAAGTTAAAAGAGACTAGGCTTAGGTGGTATGGCCATGTGCGGAGGAGACCCTCAGATGTGCCGGTACGAAGCTGTGAGAGAATAACACTTAGTGAATTTAAGAGGAGGAGAGGGAGGCCTTACAAGAACTGGCGGGAAGTGATCAAGGAGGATATGTCAGAGTTGGCCCTTAATGAGGTAGTCATTAGAAATAGAAAAGTTTGGCGCGATCGGATCAGGGTAAAGGATTAACCGTCCAATTACCCAAGATCAGTACAACAGTTGCTAGGAGATACCGTGTCATGTGTGCGGTTTGCCCGGCAGGTAGGGGGGAAAGTAGAGTGATATTCTAACAGGGTCTCTAAGGGAGGTCCCCTTACTTACTGCGTGACAAAGAGGGGTGAACTTTGTAGTCTATTTAGGTTCTTGCATATTAGCTTCCTTAAGGTATTCTCCTTGATTATTGTTTTTTTTATATTATTATTCTTTTAATGTTTTGTTGTTGTAACTTATATCATTCTTATATTGTCTCATTTGCATGTGGGTCCATCGGAAACAGCCTCTCTACTATGTAGGAGTAAGGTTGCGTATAATCGGACCTCCCCAAACTCTGCTTCATTGCGAAATTTCGGACTGGGTGATGATGATGATGATGATAATTTTAATAAGTATGATTCTCTTTATTAAAAAATTCTAAAAGGTGAATTTTGAAGCAACTGGTAAAATTGTTCCTTTGTATCTGGTGCGTTGAGTATGTTAACTTTTGACTTTTTTTTTTTTTTGGTTAAAAAACTCTTTCAAATCTAATTCTACTAATTCATACTCAAAAATTGCTTAGGTGCTCTGTCTACCGGGTACTCTAATTGTTAAAGTATATACAAAACCGAATAATACATATCAAATAGATAAAATTATGATAAAATAAATATAAATTATACCCATTTCATTTTACATACAAAAAAGCATCCCCATATCTATAGAACAAAGATAATTTTTTAAAATATTTGTCAAAAAAATTCATGATACAGGTACAATAAAAAATTCACAAAAGTAATTATATTGAATACATTACATAGTATTGCCAAAACAAACACATACAATGTTCTATACTTGTCTAAGGTAAGTATCAACTAATTTGTTTTGACTAATAGATCTGTATCTATTCGGAGTTTTACCTCAGATAAGAGTGATACGTGTCTCATTCTATCATGAAACGAATTTGTAATATTCCAAGAAGACGTCAATTAATAGACTTTGACTAAGCATCATACTCCATAATATGCCTTAGGCATAGAGTGATACGTGTCTCATTCTATCACGAAACGAATTAGTACCTTGATTTCAAAAGGTGGAATCACCCACTCTAAGCGCCTTCACATTCTAATTCGACAGAGTAATAAGGGGGTAAATTATAGTCTGATCTCAGCCAACTTTTAAAAAAGGTAACCTAATGCTGATGTGTACAAGAAGTCACCATATTAGATAAACCCTCACATTGTTACTGTCAAGATTCGAACCTGAGGCCTAGATCTCAACTTACCTTTCCAACGACCAACTGAGCTTACTATTCGGGCAAAACGAATTAGTACCTATTCCACTAGGACGTCAATTAATAGACTTTGAGTAAACATCATACTCCATACGTCACAAAAAGTAAACATGCATTCCTCATAAAATAAATCACATCACATATCACACAGCTCATACTTTATACACAAGCACCGAAGCCATGAAATTCGATCATTCACAGTCAAGTCATCCATAGTATATTCTCGACACTGAAAAAATACTGTGTGTGTACATTGTTAACTATATTTTAATAATCACACGCTCAATAAATATGCTTAATTTCTCTAGTCTCATCAATTTAACAATACATTGAATCTATCATAAGCCTTACATGGGGTTCCTAAATATTTATAACTCAACTCCAATTAATTTGGGCATGCAAATAATTATAAATCAGATAATATAATTCTTAAAATATATATATAACAAAAAAATTAAACTAGGAAATCATAATCGATGTATATTACTAGCTTTCCTATGAAAGGTACCTTAAATCTCTTTTTTCTATACTTAGAAATTATTCAAATCCTACTTAAATCCTTTTAATCCTAATGAATTATACTAGAATGACCTTTCTTTCCCTTCCAATTTACCTCTGAAACTAATTTTCCTCGTCATAATTCTTTCATTTTCTAAGCTTATTTCTCATAAATATGATGACTATGGTTGTCAATAACTAATTTTAAAATCAACTTTTGAATATATTGATTGATCAATACCTTTCTTTTTCTAACACCAATTGACCATTAGGGTATAGTGATTGACTGATAAGTTTAGATCGATATGTGTCTTTCTATGAATTTTAGAAAATTCTTCTATTTTATTTTAACCTCTTAAATCACTTTAATTTAAAATTTTTAAAATTGTAAAAATTACCATTAATTCAATAGTGAAAAACAAACTTAACCAATATGATTTTCACTAAAAATTTATTTATTTCTTAAGTTTTATTCTCACATACAAAATTAATCAATCCTACATCTTCTAAACAATATCTAATATAAATCTTCAACTCAATCAAAATATTTAAAATATATTTAAAAATGTTAGATTTCATCAAATAATAAATATAAGGGTGAAATGCACGAGACTCTCTTAT
>JANIHZ010000209.1:5248710-5258772 GCA_027478365.1 Erythroxylum rufum | reverse complement strand
TTTTAAAAAATCTTTTTTTCTTAAAAATTATCAAAAAAATTCTTACGTTTTTTTAATTTTCAAAAAACATATAGATTTTTGTTAAACAATATCAACCAAACATATATGATATGAATTATCACACCTAAATCAATTAAATATTATCGACATTATGACTCATCATAATTTTTAAACAAACTAATTAATCTCGATTCAAATTAATAACTAAGATAACAATAATATAATATTAGTTTGAGTTGAATTTAAGAGTTTTATTATGTTTTTACATTAGCAACGTTTAATTAGCTCACGTTACGATGTTTATACCATGCATACTTTGCTATTAATTTTTGATGAAAATTTAAAGAAGAATTTTTAAATTAAAACCACAATTTTTAAAAAGAATTTTAAAATTTTAATTAAGGAAATCCAGTATAGTAATGTTAAAATTTTGGAATATCACGAATTATTTTCTAATGATTTTTATCATAATATTAGAGTATTCTAGAACTAGCAATTCATACTTTCGAGTTGTTCTATTATTATTCTATATTGAGTAACAATTAAAGCATATTTACAGCAAGGTTGAAGTTTGCGAAACGAATTTAGGATGCCTATTTATGACACTATACTATATATATATATATATAGCAGATAGATTTGACCATTCACAATGTGTTGAGAACTCAACTGCATACCCCATATATTTCGTATGACAACAAGGCATGTGGGCACGATTAGCAATACCAAGTACTGACCGCGAGAATTCGAGGGGCTCCCTCAATTGATGATTATGATGGCCACAAAGCCCTGAAATGCAGTTGAATCAACAGATAACCATATGAAAATGGAAAGAAAACAAACAAGATGCTGTTTCTTCCAGAATTTGCAATTTGTTGTGATGTCCTGTGTATAGGCTTCTCCTCCACAAGATTGCGATATGTATCGGTTATGTGTTAGTTTCAGCTACTTAACATCTGCATGCGCCCTACATATTGATTGGCAAATACTTTGACTCGTACTCAATATGGAATGTAATTATTGATGTGTCGTAATTTTTACTTACTTTTAGCATTCACAATTTTTATAATCTTATTTTAACATGTTTAAATTTAATATTTTGTTATTTCTATAGGTTAAAGTATGAAGATGTTATTTGAATAAAAAAATTAGGCCTTAATTCAAATTCAAAATTTTAAACAAAGGAAAAATTCCAACAATAATCAAGGATGAATAAAGGAAATTTAGGCTAATAAAACATTTTATTTTGTAGATTGAGATCAAATTGTTGGAATCAAGGTGAAATTTGAAAAAATAATTTGGTAAAATCTTAGGCGTGGGCACACTTAATGCAAACTGTAATTTTTAGGCTTTGAATCTGCAAGAGAAAAATATGTTTAAAATGGTTTAAATCTTATCTTGCCCAAATCTAGGTGAAAATTAATGAAATTATGATCTAAGAGATCTAAAGAATCATAACCATAACATTTTTACATGAGTTTCAATGGCTATAAATAAAGCCAAGATGTGTGAGAGAAAAGCATCATATATTCTAATTGTTAAGATATATGTTATGATATTTTGAGCATTATTTGTAATTGGAGCATTATTTGTAATGGGACATCTTTTGTTTTTTTGTGAAATTTTACTATGACAAGTATTCTACTATATATGGGATTCTATGAAAATGAGGTTTATTTGGAATAAAATCGTAGTCATGATAAGAATTAATTGGAATAAAATCATCATATCTTGATTAAGATAAGATGTAGATTTTTGGTGATTTTTGGACTCTTCTTAACAACCTATTTCAGTAGTTTTTATCTATTTAAGGTAGCTGATTTTTTTTGTTACATTATCTACATTGGACAGCTGTATTCTCTGCCTATTTGCGTGAATTTTTGGGATTGTATTGTTGCTGTTTTTGGGTGAAAAATGAGAAGCACATTATGAATTGGTAGTTGTAATTTTGGGGGATCTTGGGTTATCTTTGGTAGCTGATTTTACAGAGATTCTATCCACATCTGGCAGCTATGTTCTCCCCTAGGTTGTGTGATTTTTTGGGTTGTCCAAGTTGTTGGTTTTGGGCGAAAACCTCTAGCAGTTTTCGTATGTTTTTTGCAACTCTATTAGTTTAACGTTTCCGTGATGAAACGTTGTTATTTTGTTGAGTTTTCATGGCTGGGATGCGTGAGATGTTTTAATGACAATATCAAAGCTTCACAACATATTTCTTGCTGGACAACTTCTTACTTTTTCGTTGACGAAGCTACATTGTTAGAGGAGTTGCTTTCTATCTCAAGTGTTGTCGTTATTTATGTCTTTATTATTTAAATAACTTGAGTTGTTTAATTCTTATCTTTATTATTAAATATTGTTGTGAAAATCTTCTGTTGAGGTTAGCACGAGATGGTCTTGTTATTGAAAGTGATTTACTCACAAGTTGTGAAGATGAGAGATAGTGTCAAGGGTTAGGTGAGTCAGCTTTGTAATGCTTTGAGTAAAACTATTGTTGTTTTTTGATGAAATTGATTAAGCTGGGTGAGGTCTCTGTAATCGTAGGAAAGGTGTGCCGAACTGCGTTATCAAATCTCAAGTATTAATTTGTTTATTTCGTGTTTAATTTTTTTATTTACGTTTGTCCTAGAAAATTTACAGTTGTTGATACAGTTGCTTTATATCAAGCAACCATAAATACAATTTAAAGCAACTGCAGCTGATTCATAATTTTTGCGAAACTACATCCTTTCAGATTTTCAATTGGTATCAGAGCGTAGGTCACTGAATCAGAACTTAGTACGTCAAGGTGGTGTAAATCCGTGTTTTGTAATTATGGCCACAAGAAAAGAAGCATCAATCACTAGGTCACCGTTGTTAGATGATTCAAATTATCCGGCTTGGAAATCAAGGACGAAAGTATTCATTCAAGCATAAGGAGTTATAGCATGGACTTCGATATTGAATGGCTGGACACATCCAATGACGATTGATGAAAATAATGAAGTGGTACATAAAGATCCATCTAAATGGACAAAAGCTGAAGAAGAGGAAGCACTTGACACAAGAGCTGAAGAAGAGGAAGCACTTGACATTCTCATGCATTGCAAGCAATCTTTAGTGCTATTGATGAAGGATGCTTTAGTATGATTTCAACCTGTGAATCGGCAAAAGAAGCGTGAGACACTCTGCAAATGATACATGAGGGATCTAAATCTGTGATAGCTTTGAAACTTTAGATGTTAGCTGCTAGATTCGAAAAGTTTAAGATGGGTGAAAGCAATACTATTGGAGACTTCCATGAGAGGTTGTGTGACATTGCCAACCAAGCACATCAACTTGGGCAAAAGTATTCGAACGTGAAAATTGTCGAGAAAACTTTGAGATCATTGCCTCCGAGATTTATACTGAAGATTGCAGCTATTTAAGAAGCTCATGATATCAATGAATTATCCTGGGATAGGGTAATTAAGATTCTTACAAAATTTGAGATGGATTTTTTGAGAGAAAAACATGAGAAGAATAAAGGATTGACATTGCAAGTCGAAGTTGGAAAGGCCGTCAATGATTTAGGAGATGAATTTGATGAGAATGATGATATGGTGTCGCCAATAAGAAATTTCAACAAGTAGCTAAAGAAGGTGAATAAAGATAGACCTGATTTTAGACAGAATGTTGGGAGTTCATCAAACAATAATTTCAAATAGTAGCTAAAGACTCAAATAGGTGAAAGGAAAGTAAAGAAGATTCAATGTCATGAATGCTAAGGTTTTGGACATGTGCAAGCGGAATGTGCTAATACTCTTAGGAAGAGAAAAGGAAAGTCTTACACCAGCACTTCGAACGAAAAAGAATCTAAAAGTGAGTATGGCAGTAAAGAAGAAATTATCAGTAATCATGCTGCATTGGTTGCTTCAAACAACAAAAGTTCAGTTACTTCCTTAGTAGCAACCAATGAAGAAACTGACGACGAAAATACAGATGTTTCAATTCTAAATTCAAATTCAGATTGTGAAAACAATGACAATGACTTATAATTCAAAAAGGAAGACATTTGCAAGGTCTATGAATTAATGTATGTCAAGTAGGTGAAAAAGTGTAAGCTGAATAAGAAGCTAAAAAGGGAAAATTCATCCATGAATTGCAACCAACGTTACCAAAGCACACTTGGGTTAGAAAAAAGAGTTCACACATCAGAATAGACACGCAAGGAAGTTAATACCAGAAATTGTCTAGATCCATAGTTAATGGTTACTAGAAAAGAAATTGGTCAGACAGAGAACTAGTTAGTTGCTTCGGAGGAAGAAACCAATTAGACAGTTGATGATAGAGATAATGTGACAATGAATAAGGTCAAGTTTCAATTTCTTCGAGGGACACAGGGACTGTGTACTTTACACTTTTGAAGTATATTGATGTTGTTTATTAAAAAAAACAAAAATAAATAAATAAAAAGGGTTCGAAAGACTTTTTAAGTTTTTGATTTATGAGTTTTCTAAGGTTTTGGTGATTGGTGTGTGTTTGATTTTTCCTTACTTACAGAATGGTAGATTTGATGTGAAAATGAGGCTCTGTTTGATGATTTGATAATTATGCTTTTGGATTTTGATTTACGGAGTTATATAAAGAAAATGTTGATGTTTGATTGGAGACTTATAGGAAGATTTAGGTTTTCTATGGTTTGGGTTTTTCAAGTTTTATCTGTGTTCTCTCTATATTGTAAGCTATATGAGTTTAGGCAATATGCATATGGTTTATGTGAGGAGGAGATTTTTTAAGTTTGATTATGATTCATTGAGTGCATTTTTTAGGTTTATGAATTTAATTAGTCGTACACGGATGACTTTGAAGTGAGTAATAATAAGTTGGCTAGTATTTTGAATGGTGGTAAATTGTCATCTTGGCCTTCTGTGCTGCTGCACTATGTGCTTATGATTCTTCCACTGCACCTACTGTTAATTCTTATGTCTCCTTATTCGCTGAGATTGATCACATTAAAGGTATTTTTCAGGGGGAGATTTCACAGTATCTATGTGCTTCTTAGTTCTTTTTGGCATCTTTTTGTCTTAAGGAGGAGAAATATGGTTGGTTGGATGATGTAATGGCTATGGTTGTTTTGTTTACTTGGAGAACTTGGATGCTTTGTTTACATAATTGTGGCTGTTTTTGTTAACTTTGGATTATTGTTTATTCGAATATTTGCCAATTGCCTAAATGAACTTGATGAACTTGTTGTTATCTGAACTTGGATGTTAGTTGGAAGTTAATTGGAACTCGACGTTCGATTAAGAGGGAGTTCCTATATGTTATGTGGAGTTGATGATATATGTCCAATTATCTTCTAAGAGAAAGTGTTGATATGTGATAAATAATGTCAAAAAGGGAGAGATTATTAAGATATGTGTTATGATATTTTGGACATTATTTGTAATTAGACATCTTTGGTTATTTGTGAAATTTCACTATGACAAGTACTCTATTCTATGTGGGATTCTTTGAAGATGAGGTTTATTTGGAATAAAATCTTAGTCATGATAGGAATTAATTGGAATAAAATCATCATATCTTGATTAAGATAAGATGCAGATTTTTGATAATTTTTAGACTTTTCTTGATAGCCTATTTCAGTATTTTTTTTAATCTATCTAAGGCAACTGATTTTTTTGGTTACATTATCTACATTGGACAGTTGTGTTCTCTACTTATTTGCGTGAATTTTTAGGATTGTATGGTTGTTGTTTTTGGGTGAAAAATGATAAGCACATTGTGACTTAGCAGCTATAATTTTGGAGGATCTTGGGTTATCCTTGGTAGTTGATTTTATAGAGATTCTATCCACATCTAGCAGCTACATTTTTTCTTGGGTTATGTGATTTCCTGGGCTATCCAAGTTGCTGGTTTTAGGCTAAAATCTCCAACAGTTTTCGTGTGTTTTTTGCAGCTCTATTGGCTTAACGTTTCGGTGATGAAACGTTTGTTGTTTTGTTGAGTTTTTTGGCTTTTGTGTGTGAGATGTCTTAGTGACAATATCGAAGCTTCATAACAGATTTCTTAATGGACAGCTTACTATTCTTTCATTGAAGAAAGCTACATTATTAGAAGAGTTGCTTTTTATCTTAAGTGTTTTTGTTGTTTATGTCTTTATTATTTAAATCACTTAAGTTGTTTAATTCTTATCTTTATTGTCAAACGTTGTTTTGAAAATCCTCTGTTAAGGTTAACACGAGGTGGTCATATTATTGGGAGTAATTTACTTTTACGAGTTGTGAGGACAAAGGATAGTGTCAATGGTTGGGTGAGTCGACTCAGTCACGCCTTAAGTAAAACTATTGTTGTTCATTGATGAAAGTGATTAAGTTGGGTGAGGGTTTCGTAGACGTAGGCAAAGTATGTCGAACTATGTTACCAAATTTCATGTGTTGATTTGTTTATTTCTTGTTTAATTTTTCTATTTTCGTTTGTGCTAGAAAATTTACAATTGCTGACACAGTTGCATTATATCAAGCAACCGCAATATAGTTCAAAGCAACTACAACTGAACCATAATAATTATGCGAAACTACATCCTTTTGGTTTTTCACATTTTTTAGCTTCTCAAAGCCCTCTTTTTCCCCCTTTCTTTAGTAGATATTAGAGTAATCTTCCTTTAGATGTAATTGTAAGTATAGTCATTATTGGCAAAATATTTTATGCTTGGTTTATGGAAGTGGAAGTCCTTTTGAAACTTTAAAGGTTGGGAGGTAATTAGATCTTATGATGGAGTGTTTCATTTATTAACATATTGAATTAGTTTTCTATGTTTCTATTTTATGATTATTTTCGATTGATTTCTAATACACGAGATTAGTTTATTGATCAACATGATTATTTATTAGATTAAAGTTTGAATACGTAAAAGTTCAATTATTTTAATCATTTGTAGTGACTAGGGTTTTTAATTTACTGCATCAGAAATGATTACTCTCAGGAAAAGCATTCAACTAAATTAAATGCAATTGTGAATGTTGTGTTATCTTACTTTAATGATCTTTCTTTTCTTAAAGTTATTATTTAATTAAATTTAGATCCTATTTAAGGTTGTTAAACAATAAGGATTAATTGATTATGTGTTTTCAATTAACTAATCATAAGAAAAGACGAATATTTAATATCACATCAAATATATGGTTGATGAAATAATTATTTTGTTATTAATGTTCAATCATAGTTCCAGAAGTGGAAGCAATTGTAAACCAATGTTCGTTTTATTAAAAACTTTCATTTCATTATTTTCCTTATCATAAAATTTCACATCCCCCTACATTAATTATTTTCTTTCGTAACAATTAGTGAGAGAGAATTCCTTTTGGGATCGACTCTTATTTTCTTATATTACATTTGTTAATTGTAAGAATTTAGGAATTAAATTCGGGTATACACGATAAAGCCACAAAATTTTGACTTCATTGTTAAGAAATTTTAAAACTACATATTCGTTACAAGGTCTTCAAATGAATCCAATTTACAATATAATCTAGAGATCAAAAAGACTATAAAAAAGTTAAGGAAAGAAACAAAGATTTGAAAATAGCATAGTGTTATAATTGGTGAAACTATAGAAACCATGGCAAACAACAAAACACTATGAGAACTTGTTAGACCATATTTGAATCAACAACCTCACTGCATAACTTCCTAATTTTGATGCAAATGCTACTTTGAATTAAAATATGGTTTAATTCATTTGTTGCTTAACTTTTTGTGGTATTGCAGATGAGGATCTGTTCAAACATCTTTAGGAAATTAATGTCTGTATGTATAGGATTGAAGCATAATAGCGTTGCTGAAGACTAATTCAAAGTGCAGGCTTTCCTATTCTCTTTGAATGATAATGCCCAAGATTAGTTATACTACTTGTAACCCGCTAATATCACCACACGGAACAAAATGAAGAAGTAATTTCGGGAAAAAATTCTTTTTAACTTCAAAGGCTACTAGCATTTGAAATGAAATTTGTGTCATTCGATAACATATTAGAGTTATGTTGTAAGAGTGTTGGGAACTATTCAAAAGGCTATGCATCAGTTGTCCACACCACCAAATTAGCAAACAACTTCTTCGGTATTTTCACAAAGAACTTCTTCCCACTGAAAGGAGATCGAATTCGCTAGTACAAGGGCATTTGTTAACAAAACACTAAATGAGGCACGCACATTGATCGCTAATATAATATCCAATTCTCAACAATTTAATGTGAGGATGGACTATTTAACTTAATGAGTCAATAAAATAAACATTTCTTCTTTTGAAAATATGGATGATCTTACCACACTCGTTCACTAATTTGTCGTAGGAAAAATATAAGCAGTAAAGGTATGTGGGATTTGTTTAGTTATAGAGCATACAATCGACTTATGTCTCATATTTTAAAATGACTCCACATAACAAGTTAACATAATTGATTTTCAGGAAGAACCTTAACAAAATTATAATCCCTTTGCCAACATATACAACCCCATCTTAAGAAACCATCCAAACTTGAGGTGAAGAGATGGACAAACAAACCAATTAGCTTAATATAATCAGCCATATAAACCTTTGTTTCAGTCCAACCAGCCAAGATAATAATCACATCCTGTTCAAGCTTCAAATTCAGGCATGTCTCTTGAAGAAGTAACTAAAAACTTGGCTACCATTACTTTGAAATTTTAGTAAAAAGCTCAGTCAAGAATCAGAAATTTAAAGACTCAACTAGGACAAATGGTAATTGCCATTAGTTATTTGAAAGCTCAAACCAACAATGAACTTCCCTCGAAATAGTGATGAATTCCAAAGAAAATGTAAGTGTTGTAATGTTAAGAAGTGGCAAGGAATTAAGACCAAAATATGAGGGACAATCCGCACTAAAAAAGACTAAAGTGGAGTAGAAAAATCAATTTCTAGCACTTGATTAGGTTGAACTAGAATCTAAAGATAAGTCGCTTACTCTTCCTTTAACTACAGTTCCTACTTTTCCGAAAGCATTAGAGGATAACTAGAGATGGGAGCGTGATGCTAATTTATATGAGACATTTTAAAAATATGAGGTAAATATTCCTCTTTTCAATTCAATTAAACAAGTACCTAGATATACTAAATTGTTGATAACCTGAGGTGGGAGCGTGATGCTAATTTATATGACATTATGAAAATATGAGGTAAATATTCCTCTTTTCGATGTGATTAAACAAGTACTAGTTATGCTAAATTCTTAAAGGAACTTAAAGAAGTTGAAAAGTATTAAGAGAATTAAAGCGAATGAAATTGTTTCAGCAATAATTCGGAAAAATCTTCCAAAGAAGTGGAAAGATCAAGGTATGATTTTCACCATTTATATTATTGGTGGCACGACGATAGAAAAAGCAAATGCTAGATCTTGGTGTATTCATAAACATCATGCCCTATTCTATTTATTCAACTCTCAAATTAAGACCATTGGAAAAGATAGGAGTGGTAATTCAATTAGTAGATAGCTCTAATGCATATCTTAAAGAGTCAATAAAGGACGTCCTTATACATGTTAAAGATAGATTGATACCTCTCACTTTTATGTTTTAGATATGAAAATGATGACCAATCTAACACTTACTTAGTTTGAGAGGCTTTTTATGAAAATGACAAATACAAAAATTGATGTTCATAATAGAGCTCTAATATTGAATTTTGATAGGGATGTGATAAAATTTAAAAAATATTGTTATGTAATCAGTCATAACCTTTCAATTGACCTGTGGTTCATTGGTTAGTCATCGATAGTTTAGTCGATAGTGAACCACTTATTGTTCGAACATAGAATATGTTCTAACAAAAATGATGATTGAAAATTATTTTTCAAAAAAAGCGATGATCATAAATTAATTTTTATTAATAAAATCGCCACATATCTAATTTAAAAGAAAATAAGAAAAAGTTGGAAGACAAGCGGAGAAAAATTGGCAAATCACATAAAAGAGCCCCTGTGATATACTTCATTTTTCATCTTAGTCCTTGTATTTTTAATTCGTTCACCTTAGCCCCTGTGTTTTTTATTCTCATTCAAGATGCTCCAATTAGGTATTTTTGGACAAA
>JANIHZ010000209.1:5148393-5168139 GCA_027478365.1 Erythroxylum rufum | reverse complement strand
GATGAATCTTACAAGAGTTAGTCTGAGGACGTTAATCATGCATAAGTATGAAGGTTTCAGATTAGTATGAGAATGGTTGTAAGATGAATAAGATGAAAAAAAAATTCATATCGGGATTTTCGAAGTAGTCTAAGTTTTCCAACGCGGATTCGGATTAAGTAGTTGGGTTTCGGAAACGGGATCCAACATTCCTCGTCGTTGAGAGTCTCCCCTCTTCTAGGGTAAAACTACCCCGACCTTTCACGAGTCTTTGAAAAATTTCCCCAATTCGGCTAAGGGGTGGCGAGTCTTCATACGCGGAGGAGGAGAGGGGAACGATAGTGGAAGATCAACTCTTCAAAAGGTGTGATGTCCAGGTAAACAACTGCTACGCTTAATGAGAATAAGGTTTAGTATCCAATCTTGATCCTCATTGTGGCATGTAGGTATACAGGTGTGCCCAGTGCAATTTCCTTTCGAGCCGTCTGGGAAGGAGAAGATCTTTTCGCATGGGGTGCTCAGAGTTTATGATCTGCAGGGCTTCATCTATCCATGTTCTAGGAGAGGTGAGGATGAGCAGTAACAATCCAGGTAGGCCTCTAACTTGAGTAAGTCTCAGTATATGATTTCCCCGGAAAAGGGAGAGATCAAAGCTGTAGATCTGAGTTGTAATCTAGATTCTGCATAGCCTTGTGTTGTGGATTGCTTGGTATGTCTTCTAGGTCTTAGATCCTCCAAATGTAGGCCATTCTGCCACTACAGTGTAGGTGTAACTGATTGACAATCAGTTGCTCTCTAATATTTGTAGTGATGATCTCTGTAAGGGAATTCATTGAAGTTGTCTGGTTTAAAAATCTTCTGCAGTTTCTTTCTTTCCAAATGTTCTGGACACATGTAGCCATCGAGAGAAGGACTATGTCCTTGTCATGTTTCGGTATGGTCAGCTTAGGAAGCTCTTGCATAATGTCTAGGAGTCGATAGGCATTGAGGTCGTAGGCATTGAGAGTAGAGATTGTGAACCAGAGGGTTCAAGAAAAGCCACAGTCAAAGAAGAGGTGGTCTCTACTTTTATCCTCTAGGTGACAGAATACACATTGCTTAGGAGAGGTCAGGAAAGTGAGTCTATCCATCGTACTCAGCCTATTTCTCATTGCCAACCAGAGTAGAAAGTTCACATTAGGTCTGAGTGTAGTATTTCAAACCAGCAGGTACCATGTAACCCTGTTTTCTGGTCTTGCCCTGAATTTCCTGACTGTCTTAGGGGTAAGCTCTGAAATTGGGAGACCTCTCCAGAAATAGATATCCCTTTCCCCATGTCTGATGGGAGGAGGGATGTTTAGGCTAGTTTGCTCATCCAAAGATAGTGTCCACCCTCCATTAGAAATGATAGCATTGAGTTTGGCATCCTTGGGGATGCGGTGTAAGAGGGAATTAGCCAATCTGTTTGAAAATAAGGGGCCATTTCCTGTCCAATTATCAAACCAGAAAGAGAGTTTATGCCCCTCCCCTATTTGACAAGTTATATGCTGATATAGTTCTCCCCTCATCCCTAGTAGTTGGTTAAAGAACCAAGTGTAGCTAGGCTTAGGTTTTAGAGACCAGAAACTCCTACCTTTCAACATATAAGTATGCATCCATTTGACCCACAATGTTTCTTGATCAAGTAGTAACCTCCAGATTCTGTTAGACATAAGGATCTGGTTCTTTGTAACTAGGGATTCAATTCCCAATCCCCCTTCTTCTTTGGGTTGGCATATAGATTGTTAAGCTACCTTGGCCAGCCCTTTTCCACCATTCTTGTTCCCCCACAGGAACTGTTTCATCAGCCTTTCTATTGTTTTAGAGTGGCCTTTGGAGAGGAATATATAAGAGCTTCAGTAGGTGCTCATGGATAGAATAACAGATTTGAGGAGCTAGAGTTTACCCCCATAGGATAAAGCTTTATTGGCCCATAATCTCAGTTTTTCTGAATTTTTTCTACCAGAGGAAGACATTCACAAAACCTGAGTCGCTTAGAGGAGATAGGGATCCCCAAATAATTAAGTGGAGGAGGTTTAATTTCCATTCCAGTTGCTTGAGCTAAGAGATTGGAGAGATGAGAGGCACTCTTAGAGACAACAATGAAGCTTTTGTGTAGATTAGTGTATAAGCCAGACATCTCTTGAAATTGAGTAAGAGTATCCATCAGGAGAGAAACCGATTGCAAGCTAGCATGGCATAGTAGGATGAGATCATCTGCAAAACATAAATTAGTTAGTGAAATTCTTTTGCATTTTGAATGGAATTTGAACCTAGGCTCTCGAGAGATGTTGTGCTTAAGCAGTTGAGTAAGGACTTCCATACATATGAGGAATAGGTAGGGGGAGAGGGGATCCCCCTGCCTAAGGCCGTTTCTCCCTTTAAACAATCATGTAGGGCTCCCATTTACTATGATTCCATAGGAAGTAGTAGAAATATATTGTCTGATCCAATTAATGAACATTGAGGGAAAATTCATTTCCTTCGGTACCTTTAATAAGAATTCCCAGTTAACACTATCAAAGGCTTTCTGTAAATCTACCTTAATGGTACAATTTTGGGAGGACCTCTTGCAAGTGTACCCTTTTAGGAGTTCTTGAACCAATAGGATATTATCTCCAATGTCCCTTCCTGCCAAGAATGCCCCTTGATTCTCACTAATGAGAAAATTTAAGACCCCCTTCATTCTATTAGCTAATATCTTGGCTATGATCTTATATAGGAAATTAAGGCAGGATATAGACCTGTAATCGGTCCATGATTCTGGGCTGTGGTTTTTAGGAATTAGGCAAAGGAATGTCCTGTTGATTTCCTTGAGAAGAAGTCCTTTTAAGAAGAATTCCTTCACTGCCTCTTTGATAAGTCCACCTAAGTAAGGCCAAGATTTCTGATATAAGAAGCCATTTAAACCATCCGGACCAGGTGCTTTAGAGCCATTCATACTAAATACAACCTCGTCAATTTCGTGATCCGTAACAGGGCTAGTCAGTCTGTAAGTTTTCTTGGTCTGGAATTTTGGAATTTACAAAGTGGCTAAGATTTAGGTCTTGCACAGAATGGGAAGAGTCTGACCCCAGGAGCTTACTGTAAAAAGATAGGGCATCCTTTGCTATCTCCTCTTGACCAAACACCTCCTTGCCATCTTCAGATTTAGTGGAGTTGATTCTAGTAGTATGCCTGTGGGCTAACAGGGTATTGAAGAATAACTTAGAGCATCTATCCCCCTCCTTTACCCAAGAAATCCTAGATCTTTGTTTCAGCAATGAGTGTTGGTTTGCCACCACCTCCAAATATTTCTTAAGGGCCTCCTTTTTAGCTGTAGCTAGATTTGCATCTAAAGGATTTTTCGCCATAGCTTGCTGTAAGGAGTGAAATTTGCCCTTAGAAATGTCAATCTCCTTGGTTAGATTCTACCCTCTCTTCTCATTAAGAAGTTTCAATTCATGCTTTATGGCCTTAAGTTTCTGGATACAAATGTATTGCTTTGTCCCATAACAACTAAAATCCATACCTTTCTGTATGGCATCTTGAAAGCCCTCCATATCAGCCAAGAAATTATTGAATCTAAAGGGATGTTGTGATTTTTTGGAAGAGAAAAGATCCATAAGCTTAATGGGAGTGTGGTCAGAGGAGCCCGGGTCTAGGAATTTAGCATGGCTGAGAGGGAAGGAGGAGAGCCATTCGCCATTGACCGTTAGTCTGTCGAGTTTTTTCCTAATATGCCAATTAGCACTTTGCTCGTTGGACCATGTATATTTATGGCCTGTAGCCTGTAGGTCCACTAGCTCAACATCCTGAATGCAGTCATATAGATCTGTAGTGTAATTCTGTAGGTTACAATTCCCCTCAGCTTCAGATCTGAACAAAGTGGTATTAAGATCTCCCCCAATCATCCACGAGGAGCTTATTGAGGGCTTGATTCTTCGAAGAAAGCTCTAAAGTTCAGTTCTCTGAAAGGTAGCATTGAAACCATATATGAAAGTAGCTATAATCCCTTTGTTTTCCGATTTAAACCAAATCTTCGTATGCAAAAATTGAGAATTGGACTCCAACACTTCCAGCTGCACAAAAAGGTTATTATAGGCCACAACAATCCTCCCATAAGCATGGCATTGATGATTAGAAATGAGTTGCCAATTGCTGCCCAAACAACTTAACTTACTAAGACTTTCCTTTTTAATTTTGGTCTCCAATATACAAAAAACCCAAGGTTTCTCCTGCTTCACAAAATCCTTTAAAGCATAAAGCTTAGAAGGATTATTTATTCCTCTCACATTCCAAACAACCACTGACATAATTAATTGAGTTTCCCTTTGGAGATTTTCCTACTGCTCCTTGTGCTCTTTCTAGATGTGACTAACTCAAAGAGATCCTCGTGATTCATAGCTATTGGCCTCTCAATTTGTGCAGAACTGCATTCAATCATGTTTTCCCCGGAATAGTCATCCTTATGATTAGTTTCAATAGGAAGCTCTTCCTTCCCTCCTTTCCTCATTTCAGGCTTGTTTTCAGCTGCTGATTTTTCACTCTGTTTGCTAGTTAATGCTTCTTCCTCCTTCGGATTGGTGGTAGAGCTGGAAGGGATTGCTGTTTCTTTAGGATTCTTCTCCTGCTACTCAACTTCCAGCAATGTCTCCTCCTTTCCCAAGAGGGTTTCAGCCTCATTATTCTCAGTTTGTTCAATTCCCATCAATTCCCAATAATCTCTCTTAATAAAGTAGTTACCTGTCGGTTTCTAGGCCTTGCCTTGGGTTATAAGGGAGGGTTTCCATTAAGTAACCATAACACGGTCCTCTCGAAGTGAATTACCATCAGCCAATCGGAGAATAGGAATGCTATCCTTCAATTCCTTAGATAGATCCATACTCACATATAATCTTGCAAAGCCAACTCGTTTCCTCAATGCTGTATTTTCATCCATGCAAATTGGTTTGCCCAAGTAGCTTGCAAGCATACTCAAACCTTTAGTAGTCCAATACTCCAAAGGGATATTGTGAATGTTAATCTATAAAGAAATGTTCTTCAAACGAATTTTCTCAAGCTCCATTCCCGGTTTCCATGTTTGTAGAAAGAGGGGAAGTTGGGACGCATGCTAAGGCCCCTCTTCAAGTACCCTTTGCGCTTCTGTTTTAGAAGAAAATGTGAATATAATGTTGTCCTCTTCCGAAAGCATTACCTCTAAAAGTCCTCGTCTAAGCCAATTCCTCCTAGCCCAAGCATGAATAATCGAGAAAGCTGGCCTCTTCTCCATGAAAAATCCAACTAGTGTTGCTTCCCATGTTTTTGCTCCTTGCTACAGTTCCTCAAGACTAGGGGCCATCATAGTGCATCCCTCTATCTCCACAGGGTGGTTGTAGACCAAGGAGGAGTCGGCTGTGTCCCCAACTACCTGTTTCCATGTTCTTCTTGCTCCATTGTCATTATTCCCTAAGGCAGGTGAAGTTCCTAGTGGGGTAGTAGGAACTCTAGCAGAAGAAGGGTGAGGACTAGAGGAGGAAGAGGAGTGTGAGGGAAGGTTTGAGAATTTAGGAGAAGGGTTGGGGTTGGAGTTAGGTTTTAGGGAAGGGTTTGGAGGGGTTGTTTGAGGGGATTTTTTGGGGTATTTGGGGGGTTTTAGGGGATCTTTGTAGGATGGACAAGGGGGCAGTCAGAGGCTATTGCTGAAGATCTAACAGGTTTGAGTTCTGTGTGTGTGAAATGCAGGTACTATCCCACAAAAATACACTTTATGCTTCTAGAATTAAATTTGTTTTTGTTCAAGTTGTAAACGATCTAGAAGGGGGTTGAATAGATCTTTAAAGTTTTTCGTAGAATTTGTTTTTATATAAGTTCGATGCTAAGACCTACGTCCTCTACCTAAGTTCCCACTTAGGATTTGGCAAGCCACTATATTGCACACTTTTTAGTTCAGTGCGAACTTTTACAATACCACTTGATTTCCGGCTCAAGCCACCTTTATAATCGATTTTTTTTCCGGCACAAATCCTACCTCACAAGTGACTAATCACTAATCACTCAACTCACAAAGATAATGAGAGAAAGATTAAAGAACAATGCTCAATACAGATTAGAAATGAAAATGAGAGCAATAGAGAGCAGATTTCTGAGAGATGTATGTTTCTTTGGCTATGTGAACGTCTCTCCTTTTTCCCTTGATCTTAATCCATTTATTTGCAGCCCACTTGGATGAATATAGTCGTTAGAACATCTACTAGCCGTTGCTAATAATCTTGTAGCCGTTGCATAAATATTTCCTTTCCATTTGTGTCTAATTGCCTTCGTCAGAGACAGTCTGCTGTACTCATAAGTCGACTTGTCGTGTGTATAAGTCGACTTGTCAACCTCCATAAGTTGACTTGTGAAGTGTAAGTCGACTTGTATCAACTTTTTCATAAAACTTCTCCGCCCTAAGATAAGTCGACTTGTGCAGTGTAAGTTGACTTGTGTACATGTAAGTCTCCATAAGTCGACTTGTTCAGGGTAAGTTAACCTGTAAACAATATTTTTCATCTCCGCTCTTTGATAACTCTAGCTGTGTAGTATAACTCTACTTGTATCAACATATAAGTCGACTTGTGTAACATATAAGTCGACTTGCATTAACGAATTTCTCCTCTAACGGATACATTTAATCAAATCTCCCATAATCTTCATTTTTAATGTCTCAATCATTTTGAAGATTGTTTCCTTCTTGATTCCTCAATGATTTATAATGTCTTCTAGATTTCTTTTATTCAAAAACACTTGCAATCAATTTCTTACCAATTCTATACATTTTATTATTATCAAAACATTAAGGGAATTTAATTTGTCAACCACCATTGGTCCAACAATAATTACAACAAAGTAAGCTATTAATTAGGGAATTTGATCAAAAAAGATGTAGATGATGCTCAAAAGGCACTAAATTCAAACAAGGCTCTTAGACATGATGGGCTAAATAAACAATTGGCCAAAGCCTTTTAGCATTGGATCACTCATTAATTCTCAAGTACAGTTTTAGAATTCTTCTACAAAGGTATAAAACTTAGGGCTTTCAATCTAACTTACATATATCTTGGCCCTAAGCCCCCTAATCCAAGTAAAATCTAAGACTTCAGGCTAATTTCTTATTATAACATAATGTACAAGCTAATATCCAAGATGCTATTATCTAGACTACAACTTGTTTTGTGATCTTTCATTTCAAAAATACAAGGTGCATTCATTTAGGGATGGAATGTGGGATAAAATATATTGATAGCTCATAAGTTATTTAAAGGTTAAATGAAAACATGTTATGGAAAGATATGTACATTGAAGATAAATCTTAAGAAAGGTTTTTGATTTAGATAGATGGGATTTTCTAATTGAAGCTATAGAAGTGTTAGGATTCCTTGACAGGTTCATATGTTGGTTAAAAGAATCTTTAACCATCCCTGCCTATAACATTATAGTGAAATGGTAAACCTACTTATTGGTTCAAAGGTGAAGGGAGACATGGAAAGGGGACCTTTATCCCCTTAACTTTTCTCAATTTGCATAGGGTTTCAAATTACTACCTATAAAATTTTTCCCAATTTATCTTTCAAGTTTCACAAAAAGTGTAACAAACTAAAACTGTTTAGCTTGACCTTCTATTAATGATTTTTTGTTTTTTATAAAGCTAATGCTCCATCAATATTTATTATGATAAAAACCATCAACCACTTTTGCAAACTTTTAGTTGAAATCAACATTAACAAAAGCATTAGCTTATACAAGGATACAGAACTTATACAAGTTGAGTTATTTAATATCTCCCAAATGAAAATAACTTAGCCTCCTTTCACCTACTTAAGGATCCTAATTACTACCATAAAATCATCCTATAAAGATTATAAACCCCTCTTTGAACAAATTGAGAGGAAACTCAAAAAATGACACAACAGGGAACTGAGCTACATATATAGAATTTAGTTGATCAGGATAGTCCTATGCAACATATACAACTACTCGATTTCTTATGTAATCCTTCCTAAGAAAATGTCTAAAGATATTGAAAAGATGTCGAGAATTTTTTATGAAATAAGGATCCACACAAAGCATCAGAAGCAAAGGTACAGTGGAAGGATATATGTTGCATAAGAAAGCAAGGGGTTGTGGTTAAGCTCTACACAATTGTCTAGCAAGATTCTTATAGCAAAAAAAAAAATGAAGTTACTAGTTGATAAAGAGAATATATGGGTTCAATAGGTCCATATTAAATATTTTCAAAGACAAAACTTTTAGATAGTAAAATGCAATCCCAATACCTTAAGTGGCGAAATATACTGAAACTAATAGGTAAAATGGCTTTAGCTTTCAAATTGTTATTGGCATAGGAGAAACACTTTGATAACTAGTCTAATAAGGGTGTTGTATACTTGTATCCTAACCTATTCACCTAAGTTACATGCTGAAGTCAAAGGCAAGGGTTAGTGAATTAATCTCTTATCAACAATGGAGCATCAAGTATAAAGGCTTTGAATGGTTATCTGAAGTTGTTCCAAGCTACAAGCTGAGTGTTGATATGGAAGATAGAGTTGCTTGGTCCCTCCATTCTTCAGAGAAATTCATTAATCAATATGCTCAGAGGCTTTTTATACATCATGCTCCTAAGATGGCTTTATATTGAATAATTTGTTTTCATGTAAAAAATTCTAGATATGTTGTTACAACATGGTTAGCCTTAAGAAATAGGTTAGCCATTATATATAACGTTAAGAGCTCTTCTCTCACATATCCTAAATGTGTTCTTTGCTCTAATAGTTATGAGACAAGATATCATTTATTTTTTCAGCTCCATTTAATTGCAGCAATGTGGAATATAATCAAGTTTGCTTATATTGTTGATGGCGTTTACAACCAATGGGAGCAAATTGTTAATCAACTAGTTGATTGCAAAATGTTAAGGGATAATGCTAAACTCTAAAAGCTAGCATTTTGTGCTAGTATAGATGAAGCATAACAAGAAAGCAATAGGAGAGAATTTAGACATAAACAAATGGATGAAACTTGACATCAGATGAATATTGTGAGTAACATTAAAGAGTACTAAATGTTGTGTATGACTAATGAAGAAATTACTAGTAAAGTTGCTCAAATATGAGGAATTCCACAATAACGCAATCAATATTGATTGACCCTAAAATGAGTACATATCATACTAGTTTTTTTAACTAGTTACTTCCAATAGTATGCTTGACTTGTATTTTATGAGGTGTAATTGTTTTGACACTCCATGCACATTTTGTTAGACTTAGTCTTAATTTTAAAATATAGTTTTTATTTAATGTCTTAAAAATACTGCTTAATTAGATTAATTATGTTTCAAAATCATTAGTTCGTTAAAAATATTATTTAAAATATATAGTTAAAAAAAATCTAGTAATGTTGAAATTGAAAATTTATTATATATGTATATGTAAGAGAGAGAGAGAGATTTTAGATAGGAATGATAATGGGCCGAGTCGGGTTAGGACTCATGGTTTTTTAAAAATTTCTAAAACGACATTATTTTGTAATTATTTATAGGATCTCAAGTTGGGCCTGACCTAGCTTGAGCCTAAGCTGAGGCTATGTTTAGTCTAGAATTTGGAGCATGAGGCTTGGTCAATTCAGACCTGGCTTGTTGACTTTGGGTAGAGTCAGCTCGAATTTCGGTATGATTATCAAGCCTAGTTTTAGACAAAAGAGCTCGAGTAAGGTTGGGAAAGTCGGAATTAAGAAGCCCAATTTTCTGGGGATGGGGACCCGAGTATCCGAGTCGTAGGGAATCCTGTATTAATTAAGGCAACGCTTGCACTGAAATTATTATGCAGAGAAGCTTGACAACGAGGAATCTGAGCAACACTTAATGTTGCGCGTTACATAACGACCATTGCCTGATAGAGGTGGGGTCTCAAAGAAAGATTTGGAGATGTTGTGATTTAGGTGAATAATGTGATTGATTATAAGAAAAGCGAAAATGTGATGGAGTAAATTCTATGCCACGTTAACAAGCAATGTACTAATACTATTGGTAGTTTAGCTATGGATTGCAAATCCCAATAAATAAACCGACCAAGTCATATAAATAACTTAAAGGGAAAGCGTTGGTTGGTGGGCATGTTTTTCTTTTTGCCCAATCCAATGATGGTTATTTTTGTTGTGGGAGTATTCTTAGCATGAAGATTTAATTTAAATAACTGGAAAATGCCTAAGTCATGGTAACTTGATTGAATTTATTTGTATTGTCATTGAGAAGCGAAAGAATGAGGAACAGTTAAAAAGTTGTGGAAAGAGGCAAGACTTGTCTGGGAAGTGTGGGGCAATGTGGATGTGAAGTCTGTTAAGATTTGGTCTGGGTTTATGCAGACAGCTTACTCTGCTCTTTTGCTGCAGTCCCATCACTACCTCTTTCAAATTATAAAACACTTGTATTAATAAAATATTTGTTACATCAAGTATCAACTTAGTCTATTATATTAGATTGTATTATAAATAAATGCAAATACCAAAATAAAAAAGAGGAAGCAACTGAAAAAGTCGAGCCAGATTGCGTCGAGTCTCTCCATCTCTGTCTGTACCGGCACATTCCTCAATAAAAACACTCCTTCGCATCAGTATTACAATTCCACCCTCCAAGACAACTTGCGTCTTTCTCCAGTCAAAACAAACTTCAGAGTCTAAATACTCAGTCGCTATCTCTTCACTCTAATCATTTCCTTTGTCTCTTTGAGATTAATATTTCGGTTCCCTTCGTCTCCCTCCGTTACCGTCATCCCATTAATTTCACTTTTGTTTTAATATGTCAAAGCCTTCGTCGTCTTCATCGACGACGCCGCTCACTAATACGACGCCGTCCCATGCCATCAGACCCGAAGACTACTCCCACAGCCCCGTCCACTACGCTGTCGTTCTTGGCGACCACACCACTCTCTCCAGGCTCCTCTCTTCCCTCCCTCGCCTCTCCGATCCCTGTGTCATACTCACCGAGTCCGACTCGCTGGCTCAGGAGCGACTGGCTGAACAGATCTCCACCGTTCTCGACCGCCGGGACGTTCCTTTTCGCGAGACTCCTCTCCACCTCTCCGTCCGCCTCAATGATGTTTTTGCTGCACGCAGTCTCGCCGCCGCCGGGGCTGATGTCTCCCTCCAGAATTCCGCTGGTTGGAACCCCCTCCAGGAGGCTTTGTGCCGCCGGAGCTCTGAAATTTCTTTGATTCTTCTCCGCCTTCACCACCGCTCCGCTTGGGCTAAGTGGCGCCGCCGTCTCCCTCGAGTTATCGCTGTTCTACATCGAATGAGAGACTTTTACATGGAGATCTCCTTTCACTTTGAGAGCTCCGTTATTCCTTTCGTCGGCAAGATCGCTCCGTCCGATACCTACAAGATCTGGAAGCGGGACGGTAATCTCCGAGCAGACACTTCCCTCGCTGGCTTTGACGGCTTGAAGATCCAGCGGGCCGATCAGAGTTTCCTCTTTCTCGGCGACGGCGATCAATCTCAAAACGTTCCTCCGGGGTCTTTACTCGTCCTCAACCGTGACGAACGCAAAATCTTCGACGCTTTCGAAAATGCCGGAGCTCCGATGAGCGAGTCCGACATTGCTGGAGTCTGCTCCCAAACAAGCGTTTATCGACCGGGAATGGACGTCACGAAGGCCGAACTTGTAGGCAGGACGAACTGGAGAAGACAAGAGAAGACCGAATCAGTTGGTGAATGGAAAGCAAAAGTTTACGAAGTTCACAACGTAGTTTTCAGCTTCCGCTCGCGTAAAGTCGCTAACAGCGAAAGCGACGTCGCTGGAAGCGAGCAAGTTTTACCTCTAGAGCTGGACGAAGACGACGACGGTTTCTTAGTCGCTGAGAATCCAAGCTTCGGTTTCAATAGCGACAGGAGGAGGCACAGTAGTTTCGTGAGAGAGGAGAGGGAGTTGGTGACCGTAGGGAGAAAGAGCGTGGACATATTCCCTTCATCATCGTCGTCGTCGTCACAAAGAAGGCCGGCAGCGGTTACAATGGCGGCGGCTACCCCGCTGACGAAGGAAAAGGAATACGTGAGGAGTTTGAGGCCGTCAGTGTGGTTAACGGATCAGTTTCCCTTAAAGACAGAGGAGTTACTGCCGTTACTAGATATTTTGGCCAATAAAGTGAAGGCTGTACGGAGGATGCGTGAGCTGCTCACTACTAAATTCCCGCCGGGTACTTTTCCAGTTAAGGTAAGGGCAAAATTGACAAATAGTATTTAACTTGTGGGACATATGTGTGAATATGTGTTACTTCCTTGTGTTAAGAGTAAAGTGATCTAAAACTAAGCAAATCAGTCAAATTTGTCTTCTTTCCTATGATATGGGAACAGATCTTCTCTTGTTCCCTTCAACTCTGTTCCTTCTTAAATGTGTGATGAAAATCAATAGAATAGGGTTGAAATTGGGCAACGGATACAGAGGATCTCGTGGAAAAGAAGGGTACGTCCCTGGCCGTGGTTGGTGAAATCACGGTCAGATGGTCAGCATCACAATGGTGTCATCTTGATCCAACGGTCATTGAGTGTGTGGGTTCCAATTTATACGAGGTTTCAAAAATTATCAAGCAGGAGATGGATAATTATTCCCTTTGCCTTGAAGCATAACTCGTTGACAAAACTCAATGATCATCCTGATTTTCAATTTCTATCAAATATTTGTGCTTTTTGTATGGAGTTTATTCAATGGGCTTAACGATAGTTATTGTGATTGGTTGTGGTGGGGCCAGGTTGCAATTCCAGTGGTCCCCACAGTAAGAGTGGTGATAACATTCACCAAATTCGTAGAGCTACAGTCAGCTGAACAATTCTACACTCCACTCTCAAGTCCAAGACTTTTTGGCAATGGAGGCAGATCAGCGTCAGATGATGTTCAGAAATCGGACGGACATTATTGGTCATTACCTTCTTCGTCTTCATTTTCATCAACCACGTCATGGCTTAGGCGGAACAACAGTCAATCCACTAGCAAGCAGCAACCACGTTATAATACTTCTACTACTACTCCATCGGACCCATTTGCCATCCCAAATGGCTATACTTGGACAACCGTGGATGACAAGTCCGGAAAGGTCAAGAAATCTAAGTCCGTAAGGAAATCCAACAAGTGATTCGTACTATGTGATAGAATTTGGATTTTAGGCCAGTGGAGAAGGAAAATGTACAAAAGGGAATGTTTAGGGAGATTGCTTGATGATATAAATCTTTCCTTTTCCATTTCAATGTCTTTACCAATACAATATATTGTAGACATGCCCATCTTTTGCTATTCAATCACTGGGCTCTGATTTGGCCTATGAGATTCTTTGTGCCTAGAGGGTGAGCTGATTGGCTGCAGATATGTTGCAGCCCCATTTTGGTATCAGTGTAATTGCTTCTCCAAGTAATTAGTTCATGTTTACTAGTTTTTTCTCCGATCTCGTTGGATATTATTTCTTTCCAGATGTTCTTTCAAATCCGTAGTTTCCCATGTATGAAGACATAAAGTCATACAATCCCCATGATTCTATTTTAAGTTGATATTACGATGTGGGAATTCGAGTTGGCTTTAGCTTTTTTTCTTTTTTTTGTTTCTCACTTTGGCTTCAACGGTCGTTAATTTCTGGCTCTTTGTCAGTAACGTATTGTTTTAAAAAGAAAAAGCAGTTACTGAATCATTTTTCATAGTGCTGACTAACAAATTGTGTTTTGATTAGCTTTTCTATACAGTGGTTGCGTGTCTTGTTTGCAGCATAAAAGTGTACCAATGAAGGGCATTGTGTAATAGATGCGCTGCTGCAAATTTCTATGGTAATGAAATCCCCATTTCACTTAGTTCCTCTAACTGCACTCCACTCTTTCTGGCCGTGAAGATCAACATTCGAACATTGGGACAATCTCAGTTAGCGAAGGTTATTTTGGCTACTTAGAGATCAGTTTGTGTTTATATAAATAGTTATTTAGCCATGTTTCAAATTTCACTGCATACTGATAGGAGTTTGGTAATTGGTATAATCTTTTGCCCTGTCCCGAAAAGTCTCTTAGACTAGAATATCTCAGAAATACTGACTGCCTATATGCGGTTTGACGCTTATTGATTAGTTGGGTACATTCTGAGGCAAACGTGGTGTCATATTCTTACCTCCTTTTCATTTTGTACGTAATCCAAATGCAAGGGTCATAAGTAGAGCAGTTGACCGAAGTGAAACTCCCTACGCATATTTCTAGATTTCTATGTTTTGGTGTATCTTCATGCATATATGGAAGTATATGACATTTGGTAAGATGAAAGAATTATAGGGTTTACGAGACACCATACTACCACTGGTGAAACCCATATTATGAGTTAATATGAAAGTGAGGAGCATGTAGAGCGGGGACAATATTAGGTTGTGAATCTTGGTTGAAAGTAGGGGTAGTTATTATTGCTAAATATTTTTGTTAGGGAAGAGAATTTAAAAATTAAGGGGGGATGCTTGACCATAGTTTGCTTCACAATTAGGAAACCAGTGAGCTGGCAAGTCTCTTTTTAAAAGAATATAGTGCAGTTAAAGACAGCACATCTGCAGGCAACTTTTTCTTTTGCTTAAGAGCCCTCAATTACTTTCCATTGGCTCCTCAATCAAGTTTTTCAATCCAAGTGCCAAGCGGTCACCTTGAGGTACCATCTCTCTCTTTGTTTTCCAATAGATCTAGAAAATCTCAATTATGTAAAACTTAAAGTTTGTGTTTAGGATGATGTAGATTGAGATCTCTTCCTTTGTCTCCATAAGATGCATGCTTACCTTGATAAACCAAACTCTGCTACCATTTTCTGAAGCGTTGAGGAATTCTTGTTTGGACTTTGAGCTACAACTAAGCATTTCTTTTAGTTCTATCTTTGAAACCATTACTTAGCCAACCTGTGCTTCCATCTCATTTCATGCTTTTTAGTTTTGACTACTGCAGAAGTTTCAAAAGATTAATCTTTGCCCTGTAGGACTAAAGGTTACAACTACAGTTTCCTCCTTGGATTCTGGGATTTACTTGGCAAAGCAAGAAGGAATGGAAAGTGAGGCACCGAGCTGGGCAGATCAATGGGGTCCAGGAGGATTTGGTGCAATAGCCGAAGAAGAGGCTGCCAACAAGAAACAAACCAGCGGTAACAAGAGTGGAGATGCCAAAGGACTAAATAAAGTCAAAGCAGCTGCAATCGTAGGAGCAGAAAAGATCAAGACTGGAGCATCCTCCAGCATCAAGTGGGTCAAAAACATATGCCAAAGGAAAAGCTCCCCAAAATAAATAAAATAAATTATATATATATGAAAAAATGAAACATTTCTTAAAGTTACCTTATGTTTCAAACTCTAATCGTAAAGTGGCTTCAATCGTTTGATTTATCGTCTCAATTATAACCTTGCAGGTTATGAATATAATGTCTTGTTTGTTTCTTTTACAGTTTTACTAGACGTTCTTCGCTTTCCAGTCTCCTACATTGTGCTGCAGTATAGTATAAATCAAGGGAGGTTACTTAGTAGCTAGATATCTGATAAAACTAACCGGCATGTAAGTATCTTTTGTGTCCTCCTTTTATTTTTTAACAGAAGTTTTAACAGGGACTCCCAACAGAAGCCTTACTACTCTGTTAGATCCAAGAAGAAACCTACTTATATTATTACCCCAGAACAAGGATCCACTACACCGAGGGGCCGGAAAGTTTTGCCAAAAAACCAACTCTCAAATAACTCAGATCTAGTAACGTTTTTCTCTTTAATATCGTTACATTATAAAATCTAAATAAAGCTACTATAGGTGGACGCATATAAATTATCTAGAAAGGACTATATTATGAGTAGATTAAAGAGACATAATTGGTTCACTACATTAGATGCAAAATCAAGTTACTGGGAATTAAGACTACATGAAAATACCAGACTATTAAAATGAATTTAAATTACAAGCAAGAAAATGATGAGAGAGATTTTACCTGAGAAACCCTAGTTTGTTTGGCCGCCAGTGTGTTTGCTCTTTCTTCCTCCCTTCTTGATGACTTCTTCACTATCTTCACCTTTTCGTTTGCCTTTAGCACCTATTTTGGGTCCAAATCCCTTACTCAGACCTTCCCTTTCGCCTTCTTCCCTTAACCCTAACGTCATCCAAAATGCGAACCCTAACCATCAAGAGGTTAAACTGGCTAAACAGAAGGCGAAGAAGGCTATCGCAGTGGATAAAGGCCAAGCTTACGAGAATCTATACAGACAGTTGGATACGGTCAAAGGAGCTCAAAATATTTTCAAAATAGCGAGAGCTAAGGCGCGTTCGACGGTGGATCTCAACCAAGTCTGTTGTATACGGGACGAAGCAGGACGGGTACTCACAAAGGAGCAAGACATCAAGTGGCGATGGAAGAGATACTTTTCTGGCATTTATAACGAAGACATTTTGGTCAACATCACGCTCGGGGAACCCCCCAAGCCGGGTACAAGTTTAATCGAGGCCTCTTGAGAGAAGATAACAAGGGGATAAATTATAAAGGCTCTACAAGGGATGGGAAGTTGCAGGGCGGTAGGACTGGATGACATCCCTATAGAGGTATGGAAGACAATGGGCACGGTTGGTATTGAGTGATTAGTCCGGCTCTTTAATGGGATCCTGGAGTAAGCCAGAATGCCGGATGAATGGAGATTGAGTAGGATAATCCCCTTGTACAAGGCCAAAGGTGACATTCAACAATGTCAAAACTATCACGACATCAAATTACTCAGTCATACCTTGAAGCTATGGGAAAAGTTAATTGACAAGAGAATTCGGAGAGCTGCTTCTACATCGACCAACCAATTCGACTTTATGCCTGGTAGGTCGATGACAGAAGCAATACATCTACTTTAGCGCCTGATGGAACGCTACCGAGAACGAAGGCGGGATCTGCATATAGTTTTTGTAGATTTGAAAAAGGCGTATGACAGGGTTCCTCGAGAACTCTTGTGGTGGTGCTTCGAAGCAAAGGGCATTCTTAGGGCGTACATCAGAGTGATTAGCGATATATATGAAGGATCCTTGACTAGCGTAAGCACAGTAGAAGGGGACACGAAAGCGTTTTCTATTGGTGTTGGACTACACCAAGGCTCGGCTTTAAGTCCTTTTCTATTCACAGTGGTATTGGATGAACTCACCAAATAGATTCAAGGTGAGGTCCCTTGGTGTATGTTATTTGCGGACGATATTGTCCTGATAGATGAGACCAAGGAGGGAGTTAATGCCAAGTTAGAACGTTGGAGAGCCACGCTAGAATCAAAGGGTTTTAGAATGAGCAGGTCTAAGATGGAGTATTTGGAATGCAACTTTTCGGGTAGCTAGCGGGCACAAGGGGCGGCGATCACGATTGGCACTGACATCATTCCACAGAAATTGAGTTTTAAATACCTCGGATCCATCATGCAGGGAGATGGCAACATAAATGACGATATCTTACACCGTATTAGATCTGGGTGGGCCAAATGGCAGGGTGCTTCAGGTGTTTTATATGATAAAAAAGGTCCATGTAAAACTCAAATGAAAGTTTTATAAAATGGTTATTCGACCAACCATATTATATGGGGCAGAGTGTTGGCTTACTAGACGTTGCCATACACGTCAGTTGTTGGTCGCAGAAATGCGCATGCTTAGGTGGATGTGTGACATTACCCTAAGGGATAGGGTACGGAACCAGGTAGTGCGGGCCAGACTCCAGGTTGCTAGCATTGCGGACAAGTTGCGCGAGCAAAGACTTAGGTGGTTCGGGCATGTGCGTAGGATGCCCTCTGATGCGCCAATTAGGCGCAGTGAGCTAATCAACCTTTGTAGCTACAAGAGGAGGAGAGGAAGGCCTTACAAGACCTGGAGTGAAGTGATTAGAAACGATATGTCAGAGTTGGCTCTCGCTGAGGCAGTTGCTAGATTTAGGAAAGTCTGGCGTGATAGGATAAGAGTAAATGACACTCATTAGGATCCTTGCATCTTTTACTTCAACGATTAGGACGTCCAACCCCATGTTCTTTACACCTTTGCGACTAATTAGTTGTGGTCCAAACTTTGGGTCTGGAGTAGTTAAGGGCGGCCGAAAGGACCTAAAATTGTAGAAGTTGTCAGGGTAGATTCGGGCCGACTTCGAGTGCGTATAGCGACAGCAAGGAACCGGTCTCTACACAGGGTGGGGTAATAGCCGATCTAGTCATCCAGCAGGTATGTTTTTCTGTCTGATAGTGCATTTCATCCCTGATTTTTTTCGTGCCAGTTCTTCTATTCTTGCTTCCGTTTTCCTGCATCATTATTTTGCTTATCACATCTACATGTGGGTTTACTGGGAAACAGCCTCTCTACTGTGTAGAGGTAAGGCTGCGTACTATAAGACCTCCCCAGACCCCGCCTCACTGCGGGACCTCAGACTGGGTGGATGATGATGATGATGATTAATGAAGAAAGATGTAAGACAAAGTATATCTAATTATACTTATACTTGAATAGTGATATTTTATAGTTATGTAATGTTGTCGTATACAAAACTTTATTTTTGAATGTGGATTCTTTTTGGTAATGTTAATTTGCTAATTTAATTTTGACACATGTCTTTGTTTATTTTTATAGATAAATGGAGATGAGTTCAAGTACTCTTGATAATTGAATCATTTCAGGAAGATTTGAAGATTCAGCTTAGGTTTATGCTATATAAGTTCTTAAAATGAAAAACCATATCTTTTGTTATTGCAACAAGCATTTGAAATATAAGAGAATCGCTATAATAAATAAGCATTTAGATGGGTCAAAGATAATGTAAAATTTTGTAAAAAAGTAAGTCATAACATAAAATGACAAAAGAATACTTTACTTTAAGAGTATCAACATGAGAAAGATAGAAAACAAAGACTAAATTACAAAATCAATAATGAAAGTTTTTTTTTTCTTTTTTCAGTGGTTAAGACGATAGTGGGGATGTTGAAGGTGGTGACATTCTTACCCAATTAGTGGGAATGTTGCATTTGATGTGAGAAAAAGAAGAAAACAGCTTAGGAATAATTCTTAGAGCTCAACTTTCAATCTATAGTGCCTTACAGTCTAAAAAAGTTTTTTATAATATAGACATGACAATGACTAGATGATGTTATGATTTAGATGTATCATTCAATTTCGCCTAGTCTTATTATTATTAGCCTATTGTGGATGTTATTGCTTCTTACGATTCAGGATGTAAGGCTCCTTCAATTGATGACTATAGATGTAAACTTATGAGCAACTCTATTTATTAAATAAAAAATTATTTGGATAAAAGAATATTGACTCGAGCAACTTATGAATCTTCAATCATATGTGATGCCATAAATAAAAGACACGAGTCTATTATCAACTTTTTAGTTTATTCTGATAAAGGGACAATGATTTTGAAATCTATTGATGCATTTGGCCTCGTTAAAAATGATAATACTCTATTTCAGATATTTGACGAAGTTGTGAATGAAATTGGGAAAGAAAATAATGTTCAATTCATTGATGACATTAATTCTACTTACAAAGTAGTTGGAAAAAGATGACAAAGTATGTATAATTCTCTTTGTTGAACTTCTTATGTTGTATATTGCATTGACCTGATGTTAAAAATATAGGATATACTAGATATTTTTCTATCATTAATGAAATTGTGCAAAAAGAAAAAAAAAGTTATCAAGTTTATGTACAATCATGCATGGGTCCTAAATTTGATAACAAAAGATTTCACCAATGGTATGAATTTGTGCTGTCATGCTCTTACAA
>JANIHZ010000209.1:5093712-5106673 GCA_027478365.1 Erythroxylum rufum | reverse complement strand
AGTTATATGATATACAAGTCGAGTTACAAAATGTACAAGTCGAGTTACAGCATATACAAGTCGACTTATTGGTACTGTAAATGCGTAAGTCGAGTTACACAAGTCGACTTACACTAACAGATGAACCCTGCCTCCAACTGTTCATGAAGTTGCTTTCAAAGCTCCCTCAACTTTAATGGGGATATCCTATATAGGGCACAGGCAAGTAGGATGGCTTAAGGAACTAACTAAATCCTATGATCTATCTCTTGACGAGTGGGAAAAGTGTTCATCAACTCTTTCAACATCACCTCCCAAAACTCCCTCAACAAACTTACAACCACATCCGAGACTTCCATCACGTAGTCCTCACTAATCTCCCATATGGCAGCAAGATAGGTCTCCATAACTTTCTTCAACCCTTTCTTAACACTTATGGCTAACACATGTACTACTGTCGTTGTATCATCCATCGTTCTACCACCAGATCTATAACAATTAACAAAGAAGGAACTTTTCTCATGCATGATCATCATACCATCCAAACTTGGATACAACACCGCCTTTTCTCCTTTCAAGAAATCAATCACCAATATTAACTCGAAATCTTCAAATGGTATGACATATAATTAAACTTAGCACTCCAAGTCCTTATGCTTACTGGGACGTTGTAAGCAGCTCCTACCACCACTTGTGCCTTACTCATAATATCCTTGTTGGGTTCTTCGACACCTTAAGCCCCAACTTACGCACCATCCTTTCCTCCATGATTGAGTGCATGGAACCAGTATCTATCATCGTGGTTACCTACTTCCTATTAATTTGTATCCCTACATACGTTAACTTGTCAAAAGAGTTAAACTCACTCTTATCTGCATTCAACAAGGTGATCGAATTTAGAACCGCCGCTGAATCCTCCTCTTCTTCTTTAGTGATCAACGCATTTAGCTTCTCCTTCTTTGGATATTCTCTCATAAAATGTGGACCTCTGCATAGGTAACAAGCAAGTTTGCCCTTCTTGGAGAACGTCTCCCCACTATTGAAACCACTGTTTTGCTTGCCTTTCCCTTTGAAGTCTCCCTTCTTAAAGTCTTTCTTCTTTTTCCCCTCACTCTTCTTTTGTTGGGCTACACCTTTGCCCTTGGAAGAATTTGAGAAGCTCGCCTTAGTTTCCTTCGTCACTCAAAAGTCCACTAAAGCATCAGCAGCTGCGATTGCACCAACCACGTCCTTCACATTTTTTCTCTGTAACTCCATTTGCACCTATGGTTGTAACCCAGACAAAAAGTTGAAGAGCTTGTCTGCGTCTGACATATTATCAATGTCAAGTATTAGAGCACTAAACTTTTTAACTCTTAATGATCCGTCCTATTTCAACTTCTTCGAAGCATCCCTCACTAGCCAAGAAGTGTTCATCGGAAGAAATTGATCCTTCAACTCATTCTTCATCTTGTCCCACGTGACGATGGTATCTCTACCTATACTGATTTCGATAGAGGTCCTCATTCTCCACCAAAGCTTGGCATCACCATCCAAGCATATGCCCATCATGTTGACCTTCCCAGCATCGGGTATCTCTATAACCACAAAGTACTGGTGCATATCCTGTAGAAAGTTCTCGAGTTCTGAACACCTTCAAATACATTAGGCTCACTTGCCTTCACCATGGTGCTCTCAACACATCCAATCTCCTGTGCCACAATAGCATAACTTAGGATCATCATCTTGAACCGAGTATGCCTGCATCAATTACGCTATTTAATACTGCAATACCTAGATTTGCTCTGTCAACATCTCCATCCAAGTGTTGTAGGAAGTGACCTCCTCCTCCCCTTGAGGAAGTGGGCCAATGAGTGCATCCACTCTATTGACACGCTCTGTCAAATTGTTGCCTCCTGCCATCTCAAAATTATGGCTCTGATACCAGTTGTTACAAAGGTCTTCTTAAGCATCGAACTTATCCACAAGTTGCGCCTACTCCTTTGCATGAAAATCTTACTTAGATCCATTTAAGCAAGATTTAGCCTTTCCCACGTGATCGTTGACCAACAATCTAGTTCATCAATGCCTCACGACCCTCGCAGTGTTTAACTCTCACACTTGTAAGAAAACAACGAAAGCAATAATAATGGCAACAATAGAAGCAAAGAAGAGATATAGCAATAATGCTAAAGCTTTATTACTTTCCTCAAAGTATACAAAGGAATGCTCTCTCACCTTTGTGTGTAAGGAGCTATGCTCAAATGAGCTATATATAGGCATCAAGGCATAGAGAGCAAGTAAGAATCCTAATAGAACTCTACTACCCATGATCACATCTTATCCTATCAGATTACATGATTATCCTATCAAATAACATCCCCATATAAATAGTGCTCTATCTGATAAGGTCTATCTACATCCCACCTAACATGATAAAATATTACATATAATCTATTCCTATCCACAAAGATGTACACTATCTTCAGATGATCCTCCTATGTGGTTTTTATCCTTTAGTGCTAATGTTTATTCTCCATGATCTTATCCACCACATCTTCCGAGATCCCCAGGATCTTCATCTGTTGATGATGAGTCATCTAAGCCAAAGCTAGTTATAGCATACTGGTCTAATCCAATGCTTACCCATGTCAAGTCCATTAACTATGGTCCATTCATTTGAGCACCCACTAAGTCCTTAGTCTATCAAGAACTTAGCCTTAGCTATGTCATACATGGTCCAAAACTCTACCAAAACTCGCACCATGCTTGATCAAACGTGCTAAGTTACCTTGGAGCTTTCGCATGCCACTGCCAGTAGTGTGATCTAGCTAACCTTATACCTAAGGTCTGTCTTTAGCTAGCTATGAAGTGCCTTCATGTGCTGAGGGGTTAATAGTTTGCCTCACTAAAACAATATTAAATCTCTTTCACAAAAGTATAATGATGTACCTCCTGAATAAGGGGCCTAATTTGTCATGGAAACTAGGAATAATGATTAAGCATATCCACAATTGCCTTAGAATCAAGTTCCACTAGCAATTAGGAATCTTCTAGTATCTCTACACATAATTCTAAACCTTGTAGTAAAGCTTGAATCTTAGCCTGGACACTTATGATATTATTAAGGGCTAAAGAATTTATTAAAATGGTTTCACCTGTTGAATCTCTTAAATGCTCTGTGCACCTCCTCTACCAGGGTTGCCTTTAGATGCTCCATCAGTGTTGAGCTTATAGAAACCAACTGGTGGAGGGATCCACTCTAGTCATTAGCCTTATATATCCTCCTATTGCCACAACCACCTCTTGCCAATTAAGCCCAGAGATTGACAGGGATAGAGTTTCATACAAGATAAAACCAATAGCCTGTATAATATCAAAAATACAAAGAGAAATGTCAATCTTAGCCCTGTCAAACTTTACAGAACATTTTATTTTCTAAATGACCCAACTGATCAAGGAAGGAAAAACTTTGAACAAAGTAAGTTAAGCAGTGTTGCCTCTTAATAACCACCAATGCAAAACCATATCTCTGTGCCTAGCATAAGGTCCAATAACTGTAAGCATCATTCCAAAAAACTCCCACAGGTTTTCATGAATTTAAGGAATTCAACTACCCATGCCCTTACCTTTATATGAGTGCAAAAGTGTTACATGCTCTTTTGGTGTGTCCTTACATGAAAATTTTGCATATTTTTACCATAGGAACCATGCCTTCTAGGTTTAGGTTATGAACCATACATATATACATTGAATTTCTTTTTAGCTTTGGATATAGAAGATAATACAGGAGCATTGAAGCTTCTATGCCTATAATTGGAGTCTATATGCTTATATGATGAAATAGGCAATGGCTCAACAATATGCACATTATTTTTATTACAAAAAAATTTCTTATCATTAGATGTTGTACTTCTATAAGTATAGTCAATTACGTGCTTACCGTTTAAGGTTTTTATGACCCAAGATGCATTATAGTTTTTCACCTACTAAATTGAAATTATAAAATAATGCTTTAAGGATATTTATCCTTTTTTAATACCTCATTCTCATGCAATAAACATGCTCATTTTCATTGCCAGCAACCACACTATTAAATTATATAAGGTCATACACATAACATTTTAATTGCTCATCTCAATCAATATGCATCAGAGAGTTTTTGAGCTTCTTTATACTTGGAAGATATTTTCTTCATTTATATGCTTATAATTTTCTTCATTTATATGCTTATAGTCTCTAGGCATTCAACTAACTCCTTATATGAAAGAATAATATCATAATTATTATTCTCATCATAAGAGATTTAGTAATGGGGTAACTTATTATTATTGGATATAAATCGCAAACTTTGCTTAACATTTTTTCTTTATGACTTTAAGAAATAATAATGTCATCTTATTAAGCCTTTAATGCTTTCTTCTTCTTATTTAATTACTTTTCTCTCTTAATCTTTAATAATTTCTTAAATTTTCTTGTGATTATATTTATATCATCCTCATCACTCTCACTTATATAGGTCTTATATATAATTTTCCTCCTCCTTAGACACTTTAAAACACACACCTCTTTTTGTTAAAGTAAGCTCCTTTTCATGTAATTCATTCGTCTACATCTCGTAGGTTAGTGATTAGATTAGCTTTTCCAATATTATGGTCCTCAATTTTTATATTTTTGTTTATTGTCTTTCTTGAAGGCCGTGTTCTGTGTTGAAGACTGTCTATAATTTCCAACCTCAATCTTCTTCTTTGTAGTTTGTGATTGCCCATCTATCAAGTAAGTCATTCAACTAAGTAATGTGCATAATATGATCAATTTGGTGTTGTTCTTTGCAAGTTTACCTATAACAATGATTGATGAGATTTTAGGTTGGGGTTTAATAATCTATGTATTTATGTTTGGGCATTATTTAAATTGAAACATAAAGACTTGAATTTGTAGGTGAATAATTTAAACATATTATTAGCATAAGAAATTAATGTAATTGACAAGACAATTCTTTGTATAATAAACCCCTAGGATGTTATATAGGTTGGAAACCTATGATGCAACTCCCATTAGGCTTATCGATGAAGTATTCAACAAGCCTAGGACTCACAACGAGAACTTGCTTTCTTGATTCATCTGGTGTAACAATGCCATGTACCATAGTGCTTGTTTAAAATCAAATTTTGTCAATGAACTTGTAGGTGATTAAATCTAACTTAGTATTAACATAAGAAATTTATGTAATTGACAAGACAATTCTTTGCATAATAAACCCCTAGGATAGTATATAGGTTGGAAACCCATGATGTAATTCCACGAGGCTTATTGATGAAAAATTTCACGAGCCTAGGAGTCAGAACTTGCTTTCTCGATTTATCTAGTGTAACAATGCCACATACCATAGTGTTTATCTAAAATCAAACTTTGTAAATGAACTCATAGGTGATTAAATCAAACTCATAGGTGATTAAAATAAAGTCTAAAGGGCATATTTTTTTTATCAAAGTTTTGATAAAATTCTTGGTTGGTATAATGAATTATTGCCTCCTAATTCCAAGACTTCAAAGACTGTATGCCTATGATGTTACTGCATCTCACAAGGGATGGCATAATGAACATGAACAGGAAGATAGGATAATGATTCATCCATCAGATGCACTCATATGGAAACATTTCAATAACACCCATTTTGAGTTTGCAGTGGAAAGTTGAAATGTTAGGTTGGGATTGTCGACAGATTGATTCCCACCTTTTGGTCATCTGACCAACAATATTCAACATACCCAATCAAAATTACTCTTTATAATTTACCACCATGGATGTGTATGAATGAGGCATATATGTTCTTGATGGTGATTGTGCCACGGCCTAGGAATCCAAAACATAAAATTGATGTATTCTTACGACCATTGGTATCTGAATTGCATCATCTTTAGGAATTTGCTATGGAGACATATGATGTGTCTCTTAAGCAAAAATTGTTGTTAAGAGCAGCTTTGATGTGGACTATTAGTGATTTCCATGCTTATGCTTTATTATTTGGATTGAGCACAATAGGGAAATTGGCTTGTCCTTACTGCGGCAATGATTCTCATGCGTTTCATCTTCCTAATAGGGCCAAAATATTTTTGTTTGACAACCACAGGAAATTTTTTCCTGACGATCATCCATTTAGATGTAATAAACAAAAGTTCATTAAGAATGGGATGGTACAAACACCTCCTCCCCTTCACAAAGCTATTGAAGAAATATTTCAGGAGATTGATGAATTATGGTTATTGAAAGTTATAGAACTTAAAGCTGAAGAAGTGAACAGAAGCATTAGTAAAAACTTTAGTTAGAGAAATGAAGTATCTTTTGGGATTTGTCATATTGGAAAATTAATTTGAAACGTTATAATCTAGATGTGATGCATATTGAAAAACAATATTTCTGATAATTTATTCAACACCATAATGAACATCGAAGGGAGGACAAAGGACAATGCAAAATCATGAGTTGATTTGAATTTTTTTTGTAAAAGGAATGAGTTAGATAAGGACCTTCGCACGGGTAAATATCTAAATGCATGTTAACATTGGACGAAAAGCAAAAGGAAATTTTGTGTGAATGGTTAACAGTCTAAAATTTCCTGATGCTCATGTTTCAAACTTGGCAAGGTGTGTGGACATAAGGAAGTACAAATTATTTGGGACGAAAAGTCATAATTGTCATCTGTTTATGCAAAGGCTATTTCCAACTGCATTTTTGGAGTTGCTACTGAATAATGTTTGGGAAGCTGTAACAAAATTAAGTTTGTTTTCCAAAAGCTTAACATCATCTTAAATCAAGTTGGCTGAAATGGATAAAATAGAAAGGAAATTCCAATTATCTTATGCAAATTGGAAGGGATTTTCTCTCTAAGCTTCTTTGACTGTATGGAGCATCTGCTAGTAGATTTAGCACATGAGGCTAAACTTGCTGGTCTAGTTCAATATTGATAAATGTATCCGTCTGAGAGGTAATTATAGTTAATGTTCAAACAGAAATTATAGCAAGTTTTAATCACAACATTGTAACAACCTCATTTGTAATGTAGGTTTTTGCATCACCTGAAGAAAAATGTCAAAAATAAAGCTAGAGTTGAAGGTTTGATATGTAATGCCTATTTCGTGGAGGAAGTAAATATATTTTGTTCACATTATTTTAAGCTGCATGTACACATAAGAGAAAGAAAAGTTCCTCATAATGACGATGGGAGTGAAATGAGTGATATTAGTCGTAACATGTCCATTTTCACATATCCAGGATGAACATATGGACGTTCAACAAGAAGTATGTTAATAAAAGAAGAAATAGAGGCTGCCCATGATTACATTTTATTGAATTATCAAGAGGTTCAACCTTCCGTGTAATAAGTTTAAGTTGATTTTGAAATTCATTATTTGAGTTTTTGAAGTTAGTGTTGTTCATAACTAAAGTACTTAAAAATGCTTTTAGATTATACGAGGAGTGGTTATGTGAGCTAATGCTCAAAAGCACACATGATGATATCAATAAAGAAGTTGAAAGACATTTTCCTCGATGGTTCGAGAAATATGTAAGTTTTCACTTGCAATAATTGAAATGGTTGAATTATCATATTAAAGTGTTTAAATGGCATTATATTATTTAATATGATTTTTTTAGTACAGGCCTTAGAAAATCCAATAGAGAACAAGTTTATATGTGATCTTGCGAAAGGACCTTTGCTAATTGTTAAATCGTATCTGATATATTTTGTTAGTGGATACAAATTTCATACAGAATATTATGGTCATAGCATGGCAACAGTAAATAGTAGGGGTTTGCATAATGGGGGAATTGATGGGTTACTATGATAAAATCATTAATATACTTGAAATTGAGTACCCCTACATTGCCAATAAAATAGAGTGTGATATTTAAGTCTGATTGGTTTGATCCAACTCCTAACGTTGGAACAAAAGTGCACAGTTGATACAGTCTAGTTGAAATCAACCAGCGAAGAATATTTAGACAATTTGAACCTTTTGTGTTGGTGATGGAAGCGATCCAGGTGTATTAGGTCCCTTTTCCTAGCTTACGATAAGATAAGTCAGATTGGTTGGTTATTTGCAAAGTAAAACCTTGAGGTATTTTTGAATTACATAAAAAGGGAGAAAAATAAGATAATTGAAAGTTAAGTGTTTCAGGAAGATGTTTATGAAATCAGTGCATGTGTAAAATTTGATGAGAATGAACCTTTAAATGTTCCAATTAATTAATATGTTGACATTTTATTTGGAGGGGATGAGGAGGGAGAGAAATCTGAAGATAAGCATGAGTTTGATTCTAATTCAATAGAAAAAGAAGATGATGATGATTTTGATTTACAATTAAGTAATGATAGCAATTAATTTGTGTTTGTAATAGAATATTATATGAATAAATATATTATTGCATCAATAATATAATGTTATTTGTGTTTCATTTATATTGTTCTACTATTGAAATATTCAATAAAATGTGAATTTCAAGTTTAAAAAATGCCACAAAAGAGAAAACATGATTTGTTATGGCCAAGGTTCAGCTTACCACATTTTCTAAGTGAACCATCATATGTTGCAGATGCTACAGAATCAAGTGACGTACGTCCAGCTATAGCAAATCTAAATTAGGCATTACCTTATAGAATTACAGTCCCTGTATAGTCACCTTTTGTACCAGTTGCTACACCATCCACCAGCCCTACACCATCCACCACCCATACATTAATAGAGATATCAGGGGTAAACGTTGCAAATGACGGAGGCGGCCTCCAGGTTAGAGTTAAGGGAGTTGATGGAAGAACTTACATCACTATTGTCAACAATTTGTGAGTGAAGTTTTACAAATTTTTTGATTTATGCATGATAACACAATAAGTTTATACTTAAGTTACATGTTTTAATTTGAAAATGATCTAAAAATACTTATATATTATGTTGGTTTCGTCTAGAACGTGCTTCAGAAAAATGTCATCCAAGTTCAAAGAGAGGATAGATCTTGAGGGTTATACATGGAAGAATGTCTCTCAAGAGTCAAAGGATTTTTATTATCAGGAGTTTAAGGTACAAAAAATATATTCTTTAATTTTTTATTTTATCTAATTTTATATATTAATTAGATAAATATTATCGTTTATAAGTAATTATAGTATATTTTCTTTTTTTAGAAAGACTTTTTTTTGGGATTCAAATTTTGATGATTTAATTTATAATGCATGAGAGAGGCGAGATCATACACGTTATAGAGAATTTCTTGGTTCGATACACAAGAATGGTGTATGACCACCATATATATCTAAAGAAAGTTGGAGTCGTTGGTTATAGTATTGGCCATCACCCTAGGCAGGGCAGTGTCCATTTCATAGCGATCAATAGATGTGGAGGACCGGCCAGAGAAAGTCTACCCGTACACACTGGAGGATCTTTGACCTATCAGGAGCATGCACTTCAACTTGTAAGTATCAAAACTTTACAATTATATTATGATTTTTGTACTTTGGTGTATGAAATTTGATTTCAATGTAGTTTGATGTATGAAATTTAAAATGAAAATATATGTTTATTATAAAGAATAATAATGTTATCAATGTCTGGTGCCTTAATGGTTGTGTTGTTGAGTTAATTTTTTTGTCTAACAAGGGGTAAATATCATAAAAATTAAAGAAACTTTGTGAAATTTTTGTAAATTGTAGTTCACTTATAACAATTTGTTCTGATACAGGAAAAGTCTATAGGTAGTAAACCTACACCACTCCAGCTTTTTCTACACACTCACACTAAGAAGCATGATGGTGGGACTTTCATCATCACCCGATGTAGAGAACTTAATGTATGTAAAATCTATACTTTAATATTAATTCTTAAAAATTATCACTTATTTTTCAAGAAATAAATAAATAATATTATATCCCTAGCAAAGCTATTACAAAGGTAGTAAATTAGTAAGAGTACCTATCATCCACTAGCTTATGGACAAGATGATAGTTCAACTACAAAACTTTAGACAAGCCAACACAGTATTGGTAAAAGAAACACTAAGTGGTAAAAATTATCACTTATTAACACAAACAATCATAATGATAGGACCAAATATAAGAAAGCATTGAATGACAGTCTTAGAACTCTAAAACTATTGATGAGAGTCAGGCATATCTTGATGCAGTTGGTGGTAGGGATCGACGTGGAAAAATATTCGACTTAGGTTAATTTACAAACACGTGCTATTCACAATCCTCCACAACTGGATCTAGTAAGCGGTCCACATCAAATGAGAGAGTTGTTTACCTTGAGAATACAGTAGAGAAGCTGATGGAGTGCATAACCTAGCTTCATAATGAGGTGGATGGATTGAAGGGGAGGGACAAGACCTTATCGCAGTAGTTAGAGCATTCACCTTCACCGAATAAGTGAATGTATTTTATAGTCTGCTAGTCTTAAGTTTTTGTATAAATTATTATTTTATAGTTATTATTAAGATACTAATTCGTTACATTATAATATTTTTATTATATTACCAATCATTGTATATAATACTTATTATGTTGATAATGTTTACTTTATATTTATCAATCAATGTTATATTATTTATAGAAATTAAATGTAAAAAAATCAAAATATTATCAACAGAAAAATCAGGTAGGAAGTGAGAAATGTCGATTGAAATTTATCATAGCTATATTTCCTGATGAAATTACAATATTCCATCAATAAACATTTGGTGACATATAATGTTTCCCGTCAATAAATTTAACGATACAATGTTATCTGTCTATTGGTAAATTTAGTGATGGACTTACAATTTATTATCGGTAAATTCATTAATGGAATATTAGGAATCTGTCACAAATTTAGCAATAGAATATTGTAACTCTGTCGGTAAATTTCTCTAATTTTATTGATGGAAACACAAATTTCGTCACTAAATTTACCAACGAATATATAACATTTCGTCGTTAAATCTACCAACAAATTTCTTATTTATGTCGCTAAAATTTACCTATGGTCATTTCTCCGACGACTCTTTCTGTACCAAATTTGTTTCCTGACGGAAAATCTTTATTCTCCGTCAGTAATTACTATTGCTAAAACCTATTTTTCTTATAGTGATAATTAGAATTTGATTAATATGAAAAAAGTTTTTCTTTATTCCACGATTTTTCTATTAATATGAAAAAAGTTTAGAAGCTAGCAGTTATTTACTTCCTCTCAAAAGTCTTGAGAAATTACTTTGTAGATACCGTTAGAGTCTGGATGATTAGACAATTCATATTTGACATGGTAAAGAATTTGTCAACAGATTTTAACATGAAATGCGAATCAGGTATGATTTCATACTTTACAATTTGTGTTTTTATATAAGTTATGAAATTATCGAGATCCTATTGGAATCTGTAAAACTTTGTTTTCTGGTGTGCCCGTAATTCGATTACGGCTGGATTCCTTTGACTAAAGGACTTTGCCTAATTACTTTTGAAAGATATAAGTATAGTATGGTGTACTAAAGTCCTTAGGCATTATTCGTTAGGAATCACTGTATTTTCTCTTGATACATTTGTATGTATTTCATGTATTATGATAGTATGTTTTATCAATTCAAATGATCATTATTTCTCTCTCTGTCATACAGGTTGTTATACATTGTCATAATATTGGTGAAAATCTTAAGATCTGTGTCGATCTTAAGCACTGTAAAAGGTCATTGGGTATATATATATAGATTGACCTCAAGCCTATGTGTTTAGGACACATACAGATACACATATATATTCATAGTTTTGATATGACATAGGGGATATAAGCATTTAATCCCATAAGAGTTTTCTCTATTGCAGTTTAGCATTCAGTGAGAGAAAACATATTTTTCTGTTATAGTTTAGCATAAAGTTCAAAGAAATTGAGACCTAAAAACTGAAAGATGATATATTTTAGATCATACAGGTATCATCCTAGTTTGCTACACTCCATTTTCTTATTCATATTAGTAAGGTATTGGATATAAGTCATTGTATTGGATCTGTGTTGCATATGACATATGCATTTGATATTTTCTGTTATCCAAAGCGTTATAGGACATACTGATGGACTTTTATTATCTTTGAATATCAAATGGTTTTTAAATTTGTTCGGCCTATACATTGATTTGGCTTAACCGTTTTTTACTAGTTTTATTGTTATTACAACTACTGCAATTAATTTTTGTCCAAGGGGGAGAATGTTAATACTTTTTTCCAAATATGTACAATAATTAATTATGATTTTAACGATCTTACGATTAAGGAAATTGAATTTGATCTGGTTATAGATAATAAAAAACCCCAATAAAAGGTCTAATTTAGTGGGCTGAAGTTTACTAAAAAAATTGGACCTTACTCAATGTGGGTCGGACATGCATTGGGCTTTGCTATGGTCTCTTGTTGTTTGCTGAAGTAAGTTTGTTAACGTTCGTATACGTTAACAACATTCAAGTGATCATCTTTTGTAAAATTCTTTTGAAAAGTTTGAAGTTTCCAACATAGAAAAGCTCGTCCGAAGAAAATGGACAACAAATCAGGTATTTTTTTGCATTTTCTCCATTTATTCACTTTCACGTTTGATCTTGGACACCTAAGGCTCGTATTACACATTAGAAAAAAGTCTTAAATAGCCGCCATAGTTAGGCAACTACGGCATCGGAGTAGTAGGATAATTGCAAATAAAGATGACCAGGCATCAGGAAATAACAGAACCTTAGGTCCTGTTTGGTTGGATGTTAATTAATGGAATGGAATGGAAGGGAACGAAATTTGTAATAGAATGGAATGTAATATAGTAAAAAGTTGTTTAGGAATGATGGAAGGTTTCATAATGTAATGTAGTGAAATATTGTTTTGAAGATGGATGGAATGGAATGGAATGTATAATAAATGACTTTTATACCCCTTATATTAAAATGGTTGTTATAGGCAGAGACGGAGCCACGTACAAGGGTAGGGGGGCCATGGCCCCCCCTT
>JANIHZ010000209.1:5013560-5029510 GCA_027478365.1 Erythroxylum rufum | reverse complement strand
TGTTTTTAAACATTAATTTGTAACTGAGAAGATGATCTGTTATTAGGCATTAAAAACAAAATTTATCGAGTGTTTAGACGATCGGAAGAGCAATTCCAGTAATATTTTCATCTTTAGTGCTGAGAGCTGTCACCTTGAGTTCAAAGAAGCAGGACACAGTAGACAGCTTTGTCTTCTTCCGAAGTTGAATTAATACTTGGCAGCAAGTTCGGCAAGCTTTATGTCTCATGAAACCTCTTGCCTTGTGTTTGCCAGGGATTTTCTTTACTTATTGGTATTAAAGGAGAGGCAAAGTCAAAGAGCTTGAATTGCTGAACCTTACTGCTTCCAGAAAAACGTAAACCGAGACTTAAATAACGCCAGAGAACAACAGAAAAAAGCTAGAAAATAGAAAATTAGATTTTATTCTGTCTTATTCTATTTCATAAAATTTCAATCATTTATTTTACGGGACCTACGTAAATCTTATGTAAACCCCATATAAATAAATAGCTGAAATTTATTAAACACAATAAGACGACAGAAGATCTGGACCAAAAAAAATAGGACCACAAAACTAATTATTTGACATTGTGCTAAATATCTTTGACCACTAATAATACTGACTCTGACAAATAAAGCATCCTGCGACCAATAACAGAAGAACAGACAGCCTATTCTCCTATAGATCAGCAGCTAATAGTTTTGAACCATTTAACTAACAAAATGAATCCACCAAGAGAAGAGAACTCCAAGTTAAAACCGATTGTGGCAAAGACTTGCTTGCTTCTGTTGAATGACTTGAGATCAAAATAGCAAGTTTCTGATTTGTTAATTACTAAATGATACTCTTTCTTAAATTATAATCTGAAGCAGGAGGGAAATTGAGCAAACAGAAAAGAAGAGGTATAGGAAATAGATACAACAATTGAATATTGGTTTTTATATTAATTTTATAAATTTATGGATGCCTACAGGTTTTCACGAGGAAGCCATTAACAATATTTCCAAAAGGAAACCATATAAACTTAGGACGTTTAGAAGGGCAATCAGCCTGGCTTGGTGAACGAGATCTGATCTTAATTTGCAGCTGGAAATAAGAGTGTAATGTTTGAAATTAGCTGAAAAAAGGGTATACGCAGGTTTAATGTTTCTGACAAAACCATTTTTACCAGTTTCAATATAATGATCAATGAATCCTCAGTATTAAAACCTCGTCCATGAGCGTCAGGATCTTCAGCCGTGAAAAGTACTATAATGAGAAACAGAAGGAGAGACGAAGAGAAAGGCTTTGTGGAAGGTAAAGCCGAGTTATGAGATATGTATTGTGACTTGACATCATTGAATCCTCCACCAAATCCTCATTAAAATTTATTTTCCACAAGAAACATATTACACGTGACCACCTATCAATCCAACACATGCATGCATGCCATGAACACTTGTAAGATAAACACAGTATAGTCATATGACTCCTACGCATTTGTCTTCCTTATGCTTTTACATGTACTTTTGTTTGTGTTTATCTTGAGAAAGCGACTAGCTAATCAAACCACACATTGCCTATTCAAAAATTGGAGTTGAGATCCTTTCTCCAATTTAATGGTGTCCAAGTCTGCTCAATGTCTAAAAGGATCTAGTTTTAGTTAAATTTGGAGACTATCCAATCTTATCTAATGAATAAAATGATGTCGTTTTAGATATTAAGCAGAGAATTCCCACTTCAACATTACGCAGTTGCATCCTTACAAAATAAATTGTTATAATGAAAAAATTATTTGTTATGTCTTATAATTTCTCTTAATACATAACGCCTGCACATTAATTTGCATTTATAACGCATAGGTATGGATTATCGTTTTGGCCATCTCCCTGTGTCCTTTGTGCATTATTTATACAAAAGTATTAAGGATGTTCACAACCACTTGGCATATATAATTATTGAAGTGCTTCGATTGCAAACACTAACTCTTTTCTATCCCAAATAAAAGTTTGTCTAATTCACATTAAGAAAAACGACAAGGGGCAGTGTTTATATGCTCCCCTCCTCTTGTCCATGATAGATTAGATTAGACTAGACTTCCCTTCTCTTAACAACTTCATTTATTGATGTCAACTACTTCTTGGTATGTTTGTTGAAAGAGAGGAGTAGAGTTTATGATTTAATCCTTATTCTATTGAGTAGTTTATATAATTTAGAAATTGCAATTTTAAAAATAGAGATATGGGTTTGAAAGTTTTTAATATAATACTTATTTTTAATTTAATAATTAACCTTTCAAAACTTGTGTAATTTAGGTTAGTGCATTATTTTTATCGATATGATTAGTGGATTAATATTCTTGTATTATTTAATTTAAAATATTATTTTTGTTGATATGAGTAACAGCAGAATACCTACATGACATTTAGTACATCCCTTATATCAGTAAAAATAACCTTTTAACTTGAGTTGTGTAAGTTAAATTAAAACTCTATTAGGTTTGAAAATCAACCAGAAAAAAAAAAACTCTAAAAGATTAAATATGCGAAATTTATTATCAAAAAATACAATTAACTTACAATTTAGAATTTTTAAATACAAAATAAACCAAAAATTAATATCAATAAATATGTGAAATTTAGCATTCCCTTATTTTTCTCTTTATCATTTTTTAATTATTAGAAAAAATAGTTGTAGTTTTCTATAATTGTCAAAGCATAAAATGTTATAACAAAATGCCAATACTTCTATACATAAATTTTCTAACCCTATGGATGGTCTCTATTAAAAAGAAAAATTAATTACATGAATTAAACATGTCACATTATACACTTTCAAAGAAGAAATATAGATTACCCTTCCAAATCATTGGTTCCTGTGGAAGAAAATAAATAGGCAAAATATTATAAATTGCTCGTGATATTTATTTTCCAATGTAAAAAGAAAAAATATAATTTCTCTGTAATTTCTTCATGGAATACCGAGATGTGTCAAGAGTGAGTGACTGAACTTCAAAGCTACTTTGCTACTAGCTCCTAATTCCTAACTACTACTTTACACAGGAGGATTGATGATGGTGAACATGCATGAGTTCTTTCCCAACCATTTTGTGCTTTTTTTTGGTAATAACTTTATACATCAAAAGTTGGAGACGAAATGGTTTTGTGACGACGGTCGAACCATTTGCAGATGATTATCAGATGTGGTCTGTCGCGTGCCATCTTCTCCTATCATGCTCCTATTCATCAACCAAAATATCTTACAATTAATACAATTCAAAGTAACGTATACTTTATTATTCTTCTTCTCTTATCTTACTCTCGAGGACGAGATGCCCAGAGTGAGCTAAGTGCTCGTAACCGGCCGTAATATTCTCCGATCACCAGAAAACACCGCGCCGCTTGCCTCACCGTCAATATCCGGTGCAATTGGTGGAGGGTTTGCTGTCTCAAATTATCAGCCTACAATAGTTGAAATTAAGATTATTATATTTAGGAAGTTGTCGTGTACACCACAACCAAAGTACTACTTGTCTTTATTATTATTATTATTATCTAACACAAACGGACCATTTTAATAATACAATTATAAAATTCAAAAGAAGGTGTTTATTAATATAAAATATACAGAGGGAGAGTTATATAATGAAGCTGACAGGTGTATCTAGGGTTTTTATTTCAACGAACATCATTTTCGAACCACCCCTTGATAGCTACACTATCCTTTGCAGATAACTTAGCCCTTAAGCAATGTAAGAAGACAACATATACGCTTATAAGTACATAGGTCTACCGAAAACAGTCTCTTTATATTATAAAGATAAGGTTGCATATTATTAGATTTTTTTCAAATATCACTTTATTGCAAGACTTTGAACTGAGTGTGATGATAAAGTATGTGCATTTTCTCTATAATTGTAAAAAATTAAACATATTTACATAAATATATAAAAATAAAAATAATGTTTTAATTTAAGTTGGGTGAATTTTAAAAAAATAGTTATTAAATTAAAAATTAAAAAAATACATTGTTTAGTATATATAAAATTATAATTAAGAAAGTTGACCAAATAATAAGATGATGACAACTTATAATTTCATGAATCAAGATATGATATGATCATCAAGACTAGATATTTTAATGTTATGGTGTGACGTCCATGTCAAGTAGGGTGGACATGAGTGTAGGATATCCTTGTTTGACTTGTAATTATTATGTGAATGTGTGATTTTGTACCTATTGTCTTAGGCTATGAAAAGTCAACAGGAAAGAGGTTAAAATCAACGTCAATGTCAAAGAAGCACAAGGCAATTGGATTCTTCTATCTTACCCTTTCAGGTGTTAGGTAGTAGAATTGGCGGCGGAAAACAAGCGAGTCACATAGAATATAATGGATTTGACTTATTAACAACGACATTTCAACTACTCCTTTAGCTAATTACATTCTATTATTTATTAATTAATACGACTATATACCTTTTTAAGAGAATCAATATTAATTTTTTTTGGGTTAAACTACTCGGTATCTGGCACTACAAAAGTAACTGATTAGTCCGGATTCAAGCTGGATAGGGCTTATTTGTACAGGAGTCTATCAAAACAACCATTTTTTTATATAGGGATAAGGTTATGTACTATCAAACTTTTTTAAATCCTTTTTAAATCCTACTTTATTGTAAAACTTCGAATTAGACGTGTGGATGTAAATGATAATGAAATAATAAATTATATATAATTTTTAAAATGGTATTTCTGAATTTAACCCTAAGAGTTGTGAATGGATTTACCTGGCGAACGAAGCCTTCAAAATTGGAAAGCTTGCCCAAGGCAACAGCCATTTGTTGTACACCGTCAATGATAGGACCGCCGGCGATGGTGTCAACAACAGAATGTTGAAGCTGTTCAAAGCCCTGAGAAAGAGCCTCCTCCGCCTGTTGTGACGATTGTTGGAGGCTATATATGCCCATTACTTGTTGTTCCGTTAATGGGTCTAATTGAGATAGTAGCATCTGATCATCATATTAAAAACGTAATTAATCATAACCTCACAATGATTAAGTATGTAAGAAATTAGTAATTATAAGTTCTAATAACCTTAATAAGATCAGAGGGCTTAAAACCACCCATCCAAAGGAAACAACGTTCAGCGGCGGTGGACCACATTCCATTAATGAGGTGAAAGACGTCCGTCTTTGCAGCCGCCGCCTTCAGTCGGAAAATCTCGTCGTAATGAGAAATGTATCTATCCACTATCACTCTCAGGTCACCGTCCGGTAAATGTGCTTGCAGTCCGGTCCGGAGCTCCAACATGTGCCGGTGATCATCTTCTAGCCATCTCGCGTACTCCATATCAAATATTGCAGCTCCTGCACGTTATAAATTTAGAGAATCAATTTCTTTGAACATATTAGAGTAATAACAAATACTTATGTCTAGTCGTCGTAACTTGGTCAAATCAAGGAACTTCAGACACATTTTGTGTACATATTATCCAGTCGTCGTAACTGGTCAGATCAAGGAACCTAAGACACATTTGGTGTACATGTTAAGTTTGGTTTGGAGAATCAATATTTGTTTATGACTTTATCTTCACCTACCAATCTATATCATTGAGAATACTTATAATGATAATCCATTATTAATTATAATATCATGTGTAATTAAGGACTCACCAGAGCTAATATTGCCAGCGGCACCACCCACGAAGAATCCCTGTAAATTAATAATTAATTAGAAACCCAGAAAATTTGTAAGTACTCAAATTCTGATACGTCTGCAAAACCTTTCATCACCTGCTGTCGTGCTCTTTGAAGATCTTGCTCCAACTGAGTAAGCTTTAGCCTGCTAGACTCTAGCTGTTGCACATAGGCCTGGCGTCGTGTAAGAAGTAAAAACACAAGACATTAACTCTCAGTTGTTGTTTGTTGCATTATGTTTGTCTGCTAGTGGTTGCTATAAATGTGAAAAAACAAAAGAAGAAAGTTCAAACCTTCTTTCTTAGTCTGCTCTTCCTTGCAGCTTCTCTATTTTGAGCCAAACGTCTGAGTGTCTGAGAATGGTGGAGAAAGATACTTATAAGTCAAGCAACAACCGCAAAAAATGAAAACACTTAACCAGAAGAAGAAGAAGGATTGTTGTTTAAAGTAGTAGTAATACCTTGGCATCAAGTTGCTTTTCTGATGTGGAACCCTTTCTCTGCAACATCACAATATGGGCATTAAAATTTACGATGAACAGAAATTTGAAAAGAAAAACTAGGGCAGTATCTAATTTCGGTGCAAAGAAAAATATAATTTTTACTAGTATGCTGAGATGATTTTAGATAAGAACTAGCATGAAGGTGATATAATGAAAATAAATAAGCTTGAACAGAAAGTTTAGTCAGGCTTCTGTTCTCTGGGGGGGTTGGTGGTAGTGTGAATGATGTTGCTCTTGAAGCCTGTAACATGAAAATGATCGCTATCTGTCATTTGAGGTCTTTTTCATTTTTCAGACTTGATAAGTTCCAAAACGTGTTCTCTAAACAAGACCTTTAAATGGTAGTTGTATGGATCGAGTGAAGTGGATCATTACTGTTTCAAAAAAAAGAGTAGAAAATACTATGAAGATTCCAACTTTGGCCATTCGTATTCGCAACAAAACTCCTATTCTGTTTCGGGTTTCATGTCAGACATTGAACAAAAGAGAAATCCTTCAGGATCAGAGAAATTCTGCACTTCTGATTTTCTGTGGATTGTTGGGATCTGAGCTTTTCCTATTTTAAAAGATATATGGGTCACAGAGAGAGAGAGAGAGAGAGAGAGGGAGAGGGGAGGTAAAGCGGTGATGATAACCATAAAGATACCAACTTTTCCTGAGCATCGGGATTTGAGAAGGGGGAGAGAGAGAGAGTGATAGAGTAGATAGACAATTAATTAAGCGAAAACAGTATTTATTAAGAACCTTTTCTTGTGAGGATTTGGCTGGTGATTGATTCAGTAGCGAGGGTCCTACTCCTTCAGCTCTTCTGGAGGCATCACTCGCCATGTCAACTTGTTGAAGTCGTAGCTGTTTCTGATCAAAAGCCTGAAGTTGATCTGAAGAAGAAGAAGCCTTTTTACTAACAGGAGATTCTGGCTCTATCTGCACTTCAGCTTTGCTTGAAAGAGTGTTTACTGCTGATCCTGAGTCAGTACTCTCTCCCCCCGACTTCGAACTTCCCTGTAATTGATTACGAACATCTCTTTTTTCAGTAAACCCCACCAAAGGTTCTCGATTGGATAGTCAAGAATTACCTCAGAAGTAATGAAAACCACCTAAATACGCTGTACTTTGTTAATATTATCTATCATTCAAGAAGAAAAAAACTCGTTTTTGATCATACATAAGGCATTAAAATCGATGTTGTTCTTGAAGTGCCCACATCAAAAGAGAAAAAGCAAATGGTCAAAGCTTGATAAAGAAGGTTAAGAAACTACTACTCTTGGGGTATGCTGGAGTCTAATTGGCCATGCAGGGAACATTTCCAGAGTCGCTGCAGGTCTGCCTGTTACTGTGAACAAAGCTGCAATAATGAACAAAAGCAAAATCTCAGAAGATCACCAGAAGAACTAAAGACTCTCTCTGATACTGTTTTCCTGCAGTTATACGGATAAGGAGGTCAAGTTTCGATAACACCAGTCAAGTCTCTTGCCCAAGAATCATTACTATATTGAAATGGAAAGCTTCTCTACTGTACCGCTCCGTGGAGGTATTCAAACCTCTCTCGCACTTTCTTTAGACGTATTCAAACCTCTCTCTCTCTCTGCTCTTTTGAAGAGTTGTTTGTACGTGTCAAACGTCAGAAAAAATGGAGATAGAAAAAAGAAAAAGGACATACGTGCTTTGGCTTCATCATTTCTTATCTTAGCTCCTTGAAGCACAATTGCTTCTTCCAGCTCTCCAAAATCAAAACTAGGGCCTTCTTGGTTTCTGAGACAAAGAACTCGATTAACCCATGTCAGCCATCAAGAGAACAATTCAGAAGACAAAAAATTTAGAGAAGCAAAACCAATTCCAGTTCAAAGAACCCCCTCAAAAAGTTATGAACTTGGGAGCTATAAGAATAGCAAAGATTGTCATACATGAAACTTGTAGTAGCGTTCATTCCATGGAAAACTGGATAGGGAAGATGATGGTGAGTAGAGGGACCAGAGTCTGACAAACCAGTTTCTCCAACTCGATGACTCGCCATGCAAAGACTCCTTTTTCAGACCATTCTCTTCTTTCTCTAACAAAGAAACTGAAACCTGAGAAAGATGTAGAAGCAGAGGAATTAGTATAAACACTACAGAGATAGAATCTTAAAGGAAGATATGGTTGAACCATACCCAAATAGTGGAAGCAAGAAAAAGCAGTAGGAGCTCTAGGAACACAAGGAGAGGGAAGATCAAAGCTTCTTGTCAAAGCTAGGTTGAAGAAAGGGCAAGTCTTTTTCACAGATATATCTCTCCTTGGCTTCACAAACTTTATGATCTTAAAATGGGTGTCTTTATCTATGCCTTTGCTTTCCTCTCTCTCTCCCTCCTTCTCTGTGAAGAAAACCAACCTGATTGATTACTTTTCAATTGCTTTCTTCTTTTCTTATCAGCTTCTTTCTCTCTGCTCTGTTCAGTAAATATTCACCAGATTCTGAAACTCATCCCAAACTCTCTCTGTCACTCTTTAAGGATTAGTATACTAAATGGTCATAGCAAAAATTGAAGTAGCTGAAAAAAAAAACATATGAACAAAGAAAGTAAAAACAAAAGAAATGTTTTTAGAATGAAAAAGGAAGAGGAACCCACCAGAGGAGTCACTGACAGACTCCTACTCCACTCTTCTTGTCTTTCATCTAACCGCCTGTGCTTTCTCATTGGCCCTTTTTATGGAGCTGTTTGTAGGATTGAAGTTGTACTGCTAGCACAACATGAACATCATAAATGTATAAAATTCAATTAATCAAATATATTATTTTGGGATAAACCCTTTTTAGCCGATTTCAACAGGGTGATGATGTCCTTACCTCTCTTATAAAAATCATTTTCACCATTTAAGGGCTCATCATTAGTTACTGGTATTTTGATGTTGGAAAGAAATTGGTTTCAACTTTTTCTTAAAGGCTAAGTTTGAAGAATGAAAGAAGTGGTTCGATATTGCCATTTCATTGATTTCTTACATTAGAAATTAGATGCTTAACTCCTCCATGATTATATATTTTTTCTAATCTCCAATCATAACTTAAAGAAAATATAATCAAACTAGAAGGGAAGGTGGGTGGGGGAAGAAATTTTATTTTCTTCAAATTTGCATATTTTCCTACCAAAACATTATAGTAATGATACATTATAAGTAAAACCCAGTTTAAGTATCAATCCAAGCTCTTTGAAATGGATTTGTTTGGTATTATCCTATTTGTTGAAGGGTCAACATCCATTCCTTGTCATCACCTAAAACCATGCCACATTAAGATTCTTTTTTCCCATAATAGCAATCGGTTCTTTGAGGTCTTCAGGCTAAAGGTAAAGGGTCCTCATTGCAAAGTAGGATTCTTTTTTTATTAATTCGTTCATTATCATGGTCCTATTCCCTTCCATTAGGTTTAGGTATGGTTTTAGGAGTTGTCAATGCCCTCACCTCAAACCCTAGTTTGATTTCTAACCCTATAAACTACTCTCTTAGTTGTAGAGTGTAGCCTAAAGGAAAGTCAATGGTAGATTTTAAACCTTTGTTTATATGCACAATTAAGAGGTTTAGATAGAAGGAAATAGGGAAAAGGGAAGTGTTTGTAAGGGACCCATAATCTTATAATAATGAAATTTGGGACTTGTATTATTAAATAAAACACTTAATATATGCAATAATTCTTAAATCATATATTCTTAATTACTTTTAAAATTAATAATTTAATATCAAATAACAAGTTTAATTTTATTGGCATTTATATATTCAATATATCTTTAATTTTTATCCGTTATTTCCTAAATCACTAAATTGAAAAATAAATCTCTTACATAAAATTAAATATAAAATATAAAATAAAATATACTAATTAAATCACCTTCTTTACTATCTTACATTTTATGTTATGCTCTTCTACAACCTTTTGTAGGTAATGTGCCCCTCCCTTATGAATTATTCTTTTATGATACAAATGATTGGAGATAGATAAAAGAGGGATTGACTCAAATATAGAGAGAGAGAGATAGAGAGGGAGGGGTAGCATTCATGGATTAGGTAAAAATGAATTTCAAGCCTATTCCTTTGTTCCCGATAAAACCTGACAAGGGTGTCCTTCATATGGAAGATTATGTTTTTCTGAGTGCACAGATTCCATGGATCTTATGCCATTCCTTCAAAACTATCACTCCTTTTATGACTCCCTTTGCATCTTCTATAGTAGAATTGGAAAGGTGAATGGTCTAGGTCAGATCCTAGTAATGATTATGGCCTCTGTCAATTTGGTTTTAACTAGATTATGACATTGCTTGTCACTTAAAAGCAATGTATATTCTATAAGAGTATTGGCTTTAATTAATCATTTGGTAGCCAAGTTAAACTCTTAAAATAAAGATATTTAAAATTTTAAAAATTTTAGTTAGTATTAATTTGTCATAAAATTAGTTAAAAATTAAATAATTTTAAAAATTAAAAAATAATTAAAAAATAAATTATTAAATAAAAATTAATCGATTTATTTTATTTATAAAAATTGATAAGCTTAAAAAAAAGGTCGATTAATTAATAAATTGATTGATTTCTAATAACAAAGATTATTAAATTAAATCAAACTGAAAAGTTAAAAAATATTATTCAGTTTAAAGATTTTACTGTTTCGAACTAGTTCAATTTTTAAAACATTTAACTACGACAACTTGCATCTTATTCTAGTTCATAAATTATCAGTAAAGTTGCTCAAAATAAATCTAATGTTGTGGCAAATTCAGCCACGTTTTGCACATGAATTCTGAAAAGCTTTTCTGGTATTTATTACAAAACAATAATGAACTTCAATCAGAGAATAATTGAGGTCTTACAATAAGTCAAATAAAGACTAAAGAAAGTTTGCAAGATAATTGAGGAAAGGCACTGATCATATTTTACAATTTAAAATAAATTTTTACTTGGAAGAAAGGTTTTTGTTTAATAGGTCACAAGTTCCTCATCTGGTGAACAACACTAGTAAGCAACAGAAAGCAGTTTATAACGAGTGGTCCAAATATAGAAAGTTGGTTCTTTTAGGTGCTTTCCAGCTCAAAGAGTGAAGGGTCTAAGCTGGGAAAGAAGAGGATTAATCAGAAATGGAAATATGTTAGAACCAATGTTTATCAATCTACTCTGATTTAAATTGCTAACTCTTTAAGTAATTTCTTCAGATTATGTCCGTAATTTGCAAGCTATTACGTATATTCGATAATTTATTAAGCGTTTATCAAAAAATAATGACTGCAAATTTCACCCGTATAAAAAGAAAAAAGGCTTTTAATGGTCCCCTCAATTGCATTATTGACATTGTAACTACATTCCAAGACAGCAGAAATTCCAAAAGCCATACCTATGAAAGCATCCCCTGCACTTCAAAATAATTGCTTCCCCCACATTGAAACTAAAATTTTAATTTTGTTGTTCTCAGGGCCAAGAACATCCAAATGGACCACCAATAATAATATCAGATGCCAAATCTTGGCTAAAGTAACTACAATGTTTAGCTTAACATGCATTAGGTAGCTCTAGAGCAAGTAGAATATTTTCCAAAAGCCAGCCGTACCAAGAAAGCAGGTAGAAGCTATTTTAATTTGTTTCTATCACATCTTCAGGCATACGATTTTATTTATTTTTCAACTATAGAATAGATTGATCTTATTCTCTCTTCTAGGAGTTGGTTGCCTAATTTCAGATCTCAAGAATGTACAGAAAACAAAGATCTGCACTTTTTTTTAATGTGAGATGACACTATTTTACAAGGCCTACTCCAGTGAACTTCAAGTTTTCTAGTGAACAGATCTTCTCTTTTAGCAAAAGATTCTCGAACCCATCATGGACGGTGAAACAATATACATTTAGAATTGCATAAAAGAGAGTATTTAGCTCAAAGAAGTTTAAGAACGAGAATAGTAGGGAAATGCCAACTACTCTTTGTCATAGTGTATACCACCATTGATACAAACCTGAATAAGCGATATTACATTTAGTCCATTGATAAAAACCCGAATAAGCGATATTACATTTAGCACACACAGGCAATGAGCTCATGTGATTACAACACAAAACAAGGTCTTTCTCCAACTAATTCAATGCAGTATCAGAGAAAATTGGAAATTAAAAAAATTCAAGAAAATTTCTCCATCCTAATGGACCAGGAAAAACTCAAGCAAGGTAAGTGTCACTTCATCATCCAGGAGCAGAGTATTACTTGGATAAAGCTATAAAAGAATATAACAACATTAAGTAAAAACAAATGCAGTTCACAAAATCTGGCATATAATCCTAGCTGTTTGATATAGTTTATCAAATGCTATAGCATAGGGGAAGGAGAGAGGTTATTGCTTACCAGATAGTTAACACATTCGAGTTTGCACAATATTTAGAATAAAGGAAAGAGTCTCTCATTCTTGGCGGTAACATCCAAGAATTTTACCCAATACTTATAATTCAAATATTGAGTAAAATGAATCAGTAAGAGATTACATACTACCAGCATGAGTGTCCCTGGTAGAGAATAAGCTGCCTGCCAGGAATGTAAACTGATCAAAGTGCAGATGCAACATGGTGCAAGTTGCAAGTTGCAGCACCTGATTGACCTTCCTTCTGGCTGAGCCAATTCTGAGAACTTAAACTACATGGGAAAATCTCAAACGAAGGGAAAATTAGCCGCTCATCCAGATATTAATATTCTAAAATGTATAAAGACACCATGAGGAAGAAGTCATTTTCTACAGTGAAGCCCACCTGCTATATGTTAAATTTCTAAATGGTCAAAGCTAAGATTTTCCACCACAAAAGTCAATTTGACTAGAAACGTTTTGGGAGATATATAGCCAAAACCAAACTTTCAAAGATAAAGTCAACTGAAGATAAGAAGATAAATTATGTGAAAGAGAAAACCAGAAATGAGATTCATCCTAAGGCTAACCCATATCATACTATGAGAGTGAATAAGCCCAAAGATCATAACATGGTGCCTCACCACATGGTTGCATACATATGGTTGCATACGAACAAGGATTGAGAGAAAGAAAGAGAAATCAGGATGAAGAACAAAAATAGCATTTCATCAGCAGTTGAGAAAAATTACAAACTAATCAACGTGGTTCCAGAAAATTTCAACAAAAAAAGATCGGACATCAATATCAGTTTATACGACTCGTGAAAGGAATCTCGGGATACAATAGCGTACCTGCATATTGTCCTCATATAACTCTAAATTGAAATGAAACTTGTTTTTTAACCAAACAACAATAGAAAATTCTATATATATTCAAACTGCAAATCTACATCCATGTATTTTCTCATGAGTCGAACCATAGATGAAGTGAAATTGGCCAACATCTGACATTCTTCATGGGTTTTGGCCTCTGATACAATTCCATGAATTACCAACTTCTTAAGATTTTGACACCGTTTTAGTAGCCCCTCAATCCAGTGTGAGAAAAGATCATTAATTACAGTCCACCCAAGCTCCAAGACAACCACATTTTCCAAGTTAGAAGAACCTTGTAAGCCATGCTGAAGAACTCCATCCCTTAAATCGTATCCCAAAGAAAGATGGGTAAGTTGTGGAAAACAAACAGCAATAGTTTCCAAATCCACAATCTCATCTTCATCATCGAAGGCCACATCCCAAAGGCGAAGCTTTCTCAACTTTGATGATTTTGAGATCATCTGGTAGAACTTTGGCCAAATAATTGTGAAGTTGCTGATATCTACAATTTCAAGATTATCAGCCGTATCACCAATATCTAGATGTATAACACTAACATCATCAAGTTTAAAGTGCTTCAAGGTCCCCTTCCCAATGAGTTCAAATTGTTCAAGGGCGCAATCTTTCAAGTGCAAGCACTCGATGCTATCTGCTTCCAATATAAACTTATCCAAGCTGATTACTTCTACGTAGATACACTTTAGTGTAGGACTGCTCAGTTCAACAGTGACCTGAGCATCAGACATTGCAATGTCTGGGTTGACAAGTTCTAGTATTTCAATTTTTGGGCATGCAGTGAGCAGAAGACTAAGATCAAGTGCGGAGATACTGACAGAAGTCAAAGAAAGAGATTTCAGACAAGGGAATCTCTGAAAATTGGGTTCAACCCCTGTGATCGAATTATGCGACAATGCCAACACTTCAAGCTTCTGCCTACCACAAATCTCAAGAATATTGACATTTGGAGTCGTCCGAACATTATAATATAACCGCTGTAAGGTTTCCCGGGTGTACAAGAGCCAAGCTGTAACTGTTGAAGCTGCAAACTCATCCACATCATCCATCAAAACAGAGAGACCTTGCAACCCAGTGGTCTGAAATATTGTTTGAGTGATCAATATTTCAAGTCGACTGGCTGAAAGATCATGATAAGCAGGCCAATCATTGGAATTAAATGAGAGTGTATGCAGATGTTTACGGCAAGCTTCTCGCCACTTCCGACACGTTGCAGAGGCTATCACAACGTCCCTTGCACCTCCCAGCTTAGACAATATGTTCCCAATGACTTCGACGGGAAGGTGCTCCATCACCCAAGCAACCGACCTATGGTTCCAGGTGCAGAATTAGTGCTTCCATAAAGCAATACTGAGTTAAAGATGACCATTCCCTGTGACATAAACTCCCCATTCTTCGTCAATCAGCATAGTGAGTAAATTGATGGCAATGATAAAGGTTTTGGCCCACTGCACAAATATAGTAGCTACTCAATACAAAGAACAACCAATTGAGGCTAGTTAATCAGCGAAGAAACCTCATGGATAGATTAAAAAGAACAAAAGTTACCGAAGTTAATTCAGAAACGAACAAAAAGATGGACATTTTGACGACGACGACATGTGAAATCAATACAAATCCACCTAAAAACTCCAAATCTAGCCAAAAATTAGTAACCCGGGCTTTATCCACAACACAGAATTCCATAAAATTTCCCAACAGTGAATCAACAAAATCAATCATCGGAGCAACCCCAACGATAACAAAAGATCAGGAGGCAAAAAGGAAAACAACCCAAAAACGTCCAATCTATAACAAAATTGAAAAATAAGTACTTCAAAATAGAGCATTCATCGATTCAATCACACACGCCCAGAAAAGAAGAAAAATAGAAAGAAGGATGAGGAACAAAAAGGAGGTCATCACAGATCTTACCAGAAATCAAAAGTAAACAAATAGGAAATTTAAAAGCACAAAGAGAGAGAAAAAGAGATTACGAGGACCAAGAATCCAACTCCGAACGAAGACGGTAATGGAGGATTTTGACGATGTTTCAATAATAGTTGGTTTAGTTGTTAGTGTTTGAACTCAACGGGTAATGCTTTTCCCAGACGTATACTTTAGGAGAAAACACCATTTCCCCAAACTTGTCAACTCCAAGGTTTAGCAACCAATCAAAATCTGTCTGCACTTGCACTTCTTAGAATTCTGTATTCCAATGATCGTCCCCACGAATTTAGTTCCGATGGGATATTTTTAAGGAAAATGATACTATTTGGTTAAAAAGTAGAGGAAATGGTTATAAATTTAAATTTTATTTAAATAAATTATACTTTAGACAGTTTAGAGACTTAAAAATTAAAATTTTAATTATAACAAAATTAAAATTTTAATTATAACAAACCTTTTTCTTATATTCAAAGATAATTCTAATTTAAATAATTTTGAAAAAGCTTTCTCGTTTTTATAATTTTTAATTTCTCAATTTTTTATAAAAACATGATACTTAAACAAACTTTAATTAAAAAATAACAATAAATACATACTTTATGAATATTATATATCAGCTAATCAAAT
>JANIHZ010000209.1:4987160-5000926 GCA_027478365.1 Erythroxylum rufum | reverse complement strand
TTATTGTTACGCTTATTTAAAAGGCAATTTTGAATTGAAAAAGAGGCAGGCACTGCGCACCGTTTTTTGTGTGCCGTACTTGTGCAATGGTATTAAATTGACTTGAGATTAAATTAGGGATGAAGGCGCCTCTCTGTGAGATGACTAATCAAGCACAACAAAGAAACAGTGAATTCAGGAAAAGGATGATTCCTTTTTTTATATAAAGGATAATAAAACAAATAATGAAATCTAACATGAAGACACACGAAAGTTCTACATTTCTTTCTTCCCTTTCTTCTTTAATCTGAATTCTGCATTCTCGTGTTAATGGGCAGGGAAGGGAAGCGTGTGGATCAAGAACCTTTGTTTCTGCCTAATATAGGCTGAAATTCACTCCGCCACTCTTGGGCTTTGTGTGTGTGAATGTGATTCTTTTTCTTCATTCTTTAACTTTGGTTTCCCCAAATTCCAATTTGGGTGAACAACACTATAGACGATTAATGATACAAAAAGACAACAGAAGAATAAAGAAGTTGATTCCCTCTTTGCATGATGTTGTCGTCGTGTGTCAGCGAGAATTTATGCGATCAGTGAGGCAAAATTAGTGGGTGCAGGCTCAACTTCTGCAGCTTCAAGCTAGATTAGATCAGAAAAGATGTTCGTGTGGTTAGTAATATTTGTGGGTGGGTTTTTCGTTGGGGCACTCACCCTCGTTGCCTTGGAAGCTTTGGGAATTTATGTGTTCATACGTCGATTGAAACACAAGAGTCGACTTTTAGATGCCAAACCCTTGTGTGGTTCTTCAAGTAGAGATCTTGATCCCCAACAGTCTCTTGATTTGGCCTTTAACAAGAAGGTTTTTGCTATTTTCTTTCATAATTTTAGGTTGATCGTATTTTATCAGCCATTAATTGAAGCACACGAACTTGGTTCTCCTATTTACTTCCTTATATATTGTATGAGTTGTTATTTGACATATAAAGGGTGTGAAGTTCCAGTCAATCAGATGACTAAACTTTTGTCTCATATTCAACAGGGTGCTTGTTATGCCAGATTGACAGATTAAACTTGATTTCCAGTTGGTCCTTTGTTTGCGTTTTACATGAATTTTAGATATCATGGTTTCATGTTTTCACAAAAAAGAGAAATGTGAGATGAACGAGAAGAGGAGGAGCCAAAAAAAAAAAAAAACAAAGAAAAAAAAAAGAAAAGAAAAGAAAAGAAAGAAGCTTTTCTAGTCGAATTTGTATATTAGGCAAATTTATACTGGCTATGAATGAGAAGTTCTGTCTGTTTTATATGTCATAGTTTTCGTATCAATATTTTCTCTATCCTATACTTATTCTGTGCCTTTCGTACTCAGGGAGTTGTATGGATTCTAGAATCAGATAAAATAGATAAGTTGCCTAAAGAATATAAGAAGAGAAAGGATCTTTTAGAGGTCAGTCCTCGTCAGAAGTACGCAAGAATCAAAGATCAGTTGCTTTGTTTGACAGATCCAGATGGTTCCCGTGTGGCTATCCCACTGAAGGGTTGCACGGTAGAAGCTGTTTCAGGCAATAATCTTTACTCACGGAAATGGTAATAAGTTCTTCTCCATCTATATTTTGTTTGTTGATATGTATTTGCTCAATAGAATTTGTATGATATTTTCTAATGATTTTAGTTCAGCTGGAATTGGTTTGTTAGATCATTACTTCAAATTGCTGGTCTTTATATTGTGTTTTCAATGACACTCCACGCCTACAATTTGCTTTTCATTAAATAGACGCCAGCCCTTGATCTATGTTAGTTATCTCCACTTTGTGCAGCTAACTTCTGGGGGAATTATCAAACTTCAATTTCTTGTGCTAGAAATGTTATTCAGTGGGCCAGATAACAAGATATTCTCTACCATAACATCTCTGTCATCCATTACAGGTCCTGCATATAACTTGAGTTTCACGTGTTCTCTCTGTCTCTGAAAAGCTATTTCTTTTAATTTCGGATCTTTTACTTCTCGAGGATAAACTTGAAAGAGAACATTGTACCTGGTTTATGATCGTGTTCTTTCTATGGCACATTAATTAAGAAATATGCTCTCCGTTACTACCTATTTAAGTTCTAGTTATTGCATACTCATTTCCAACCTAGATCTCTTTCAAATTTCTGTTATTGAGGTGTGCCATGTTTCTTTACACAGCTAACCAATTGAAGCAATGTTGAAATAACCTCTTTCAAACCTTTTAAATGTCTCCTATGTAGATAGCTTGGAGGAACTAAACTTGTCATCCATTTTGATTGATAGGAACTTGTCATGTACTCATCACAAGTACAAAATTTTTTATATCTTGTAGCAATATATTAATTCATTCATTGTTGAAAGCATGACTTATTTTAGTTTATACTAAAATCAAACGTTCCTCAGGGTAAAGAGATTTCCAGTTAGGCTAGAAAACAAAACCTCAACGATATACAATGGAAGTAAAACAGTTTACTTGTATCTTGAAACATCTTGGGAGAAGGAGTCTTGGTGTAAGGCCCTCCGTCTTGCCTCATGTGATGACAGAGAAAAACTTAACTGGTTCACTAAGTTGAATGAAGACTTCCACTGTTATTTGACATCCTTAAATACGGGATATCCTTCTTTTATGAAACCCTCACTGGGTTTCAATGAAGAATCAGTAGACCGAATGAGCAAAGCTGATGGTTCTACTTCAAAGGTTCGCACCTTTTTTAAAAGAATTTCCAGAAAGGCTCCAAAGAATGGTATGGAGAATAGAGGGGCTTCCACTTTAGGTCATGAAGAGAAAAAGGTCATGGGAAAATGTCGCTCTCTACAGGACCCAATTGTTGCCGGTAGCTTGATAAAGACTGCTCTACCGGCAAAAATGTCTGCCAGTTCAGAAGAAGAAAGCATGTCATTTACGTCGTCGTCAAACTTTTCTCGTTCACAAAGCCAAACCTATAGCTGTGTTTCTTGTGAAAGAGAGTCAGATGACAAGCCGAATGTTGACGAGGGGACACTCTGCTGGAATTTGCTTATTTCTCGTCTCTTCTTTGATGCCAAATGCAACACAGATGTGAAAAGTTCAATTCAAGCACGAATTCAGGTCAATCATTTTCCAATCTTGAGTTTAAGTTTAGTCATATGCATGAATGCTTGTTTTGTTAATACCTTTGTCTGTCCTTGTGAAAAGTTCAACTCAAGTGAATTCAGGTCAATCATTTTCCGAATTTGAGTTAAGTTTAATTATAAGCATGAATGCTTGTTTTGTTGATACCTTTGTTTGGCCTTATTAGTGAATCCATCATATCTAGAAATAAAGCAAAAAACAGATCCCACCTATGTTAGTAGTTAACTTTTGATATTCATGCATTGCGTGCACCTCTAGTACCCCCAAAGCTGATCAAACTAGAATTTGCAAAAGAGATTAACAAAGAGTAGTTCTAAACATACTTCTCAAGGGGAAATGTGGTGGCGGATCGTTAGAGAAACATTCTGCGGGATGGAGAGTAATTTGTTCTGATTGTTTACTAATACATGAAAGGCCAGTCTCTGGAATTATTGAAATTGAGGGCATGGTGTGTTGTTCTCTCAGTCATTGGATGTATTCAGATTTGTAAATATTATGATTTCACATTACAGAGATCATTGTCCAATATGAGGATGCCTGGTTATATTGGTGATGTAATTTGCAATGATCTAGACCTTGGGAATATCCCTCCTTACATCCATGGTATCCGAGTGCTTCCTACAGACATGAATGAAGTATGGGCATGGGAAATGGATCTTGAGTATTATGGTGGTATGGTATTAAATATTGAAACAAGGCTGGAAGTTCGTGACCAAGATCTGCAGAAAGGTGTCGCTGATACACGCTCAGAACCAAGCTCCATTGGGGATGTTTCTTCAGATCTTCTAGAAGGCTTTGAATACCTTGGAAAACAGTTAAATCTTCCCGAAGAGACTGTTGATGCACAAAATCAGAGGGATAAAAGTGATTCCAGACTTGGTAGGTTTATATCCTTCATGTTTTGATTTTTGTATGCCCTTTTCCTTATATACTGATTTGAATGCTTATATACTGATGCAAAAAATTCATGGCAACAACACATGTTAATCCATACCCCCATACTTCGTGAAATTTTTAATGTTGCATTGGGCCAGAACCATTATTGGTAGAAGTGCACTGGCGGTCAAGACATATTTTGACAAAGAAGTAAAAACATAAACAGACCCTACATTTTTTGTTGGAAATTCAAGTCCTTATCAAGTGTTTACTTTTTATTTCTAAACATAATTATCCTGAACAAAATTTTCAACTTCCTGTCGTGAATAATTCTGAAATTTTCAGGTGGGACATGAACATTGATTTGCATATTTGATTTCGTACTATCAGAGGTTATATTACTGAAGAAATGGGTGAAAATGCTTTAACGGTTAAAACATGCGTTAGGGGTATTTCTACAATCATGGTATAGGATCTTGTTCTCAACTCTTAAACTGCTGATGATGTTCTTTATTTTGGAAATTCTTGAGTGTATTGTGGATTGGCGTCTCCTCATATTTGAGCTGTTTTATTTTCCTCTCAAAGTAGAGTTGTTATAGAAGGAATGTCTACTTTGGTTGGAGGTTTAAGGGTTAAAGCTAGTAACTATCTCACTGTAGATCTGGTAAGTCATATTAGGTGGTTGAGGCACAATCATATTTGATAGGAAAATGTGGACACTTAATTTTATTTATGAAGATGTGAACACTTTGTAGTTGGACGGCGCAGGGGCAGTCCATTCTTGTCTTGGTTTAGGTCTCAGAATCATCCTCACCTTTGTTTATTACAGATGGATTGAAAAACTCTACAAACTGCACATCTACATCAACGAATGTGTCTAAATGGAAGTCCATTCTTAATTCTGTTGCGAAACAAGTTTCACAGGTCAGCAAATCTTCTTCCTGTATATGTAGGTTGTTTTCTACTTATATTATGATGTGCTAACCATACCATAGATGTGATTCAATGTGTAGAACTTTCTTGCCCAGTAAGTTGATCCGGTACAGAAGTTAAAAACACATTCTTCTATCACTACAATTTTCCTATCTGTAATATCCAGTCATATTCTTTATTGACTGGATTCGCTTCTCTTAAAATTATATCCTGTGCTATTTGGGATTTCACCTTCACATTTTACACTGTTTACGTGCATTGGTGAATATCATCTTTCGAAAGATCCATGATCATTTTGAGCATGCGGCATTTGATCATTCCAAAACTTGGCAACTTATGTTAGTCTATTGATATTTTAGATTAAAAAATGGCAAGAATTCTTATAGCTGATGATCTTTTTGTGTTAACCTTGATGTCTTTTAAGGTCTTCCTTTTGATGAAACTGAATGGTTTCTTTCTTGCTCATGCCTCATTTCAATTATAGGTGCCAATCACTTTATCAATAAGAATCGCATCACTACGTGGAACATTGCGGTTACATATTAAGCCACCTCCTTCTGATAGGTTATGGATTGGTTTCACATCCATGCCTGAGATAGAGTTCAACTTGGAGTCTTCTCTTGGGGAGCATAAGATTAGTAATGGACACATTGCTTTGTTTCTGATTAATCGATTTAAGGTAAGCATAGCGCATTCCTTCAAAGTTTCTCCTGAGCACTATTCTCATCAAAATATCCAACATAATGATGAAGTTTTCTTTAATGCTCTATTTGCTACTATATGGCTTCCAAGGTGCAGTTATATACTGGCTTCCTTGAATTGTGTCTTGATGATGAAATTTGTCTTTATCATAAATGATGCTCATTTATCGAGGCATGTTTCATGCTTGGCCTTGTATATAAACAACACTTTGACAAGCTCTTTTGCATCATCTTAAGTGCCTCTTCGAGAGTTTTGCGGAGGTTATGTTTGGAGATTTGATTTTCCAAGTTAGATTAAGATGAGTTATTTTGAGCAATCACAGGGAAGTGTAATCGGTGAAACATTGATACTGATTAGCCTTGCCTAGTTTTGATGCAGGCTAGCATCCGAGAGGCTTTGGTGCTTCCAAACTGTGAAAGTGTATGCATTCCATGGATGCTGGCAGAAAAGAATGATTGGGTTCCTCGGAAAGTTGCTCCTTTTGTATGGAAGATTAATCAAGAAGGCCCTAGTGATCATGCTGCTACCCATGCTGCTTTTAGCTGCCAATCTGATGAGGCAAAAACCAAGAGAGAAGCTAGTGGAGGAACCGTTAGTGATCACCAGGAAAGCAAGCATCAAAAATCTAGGAATGCTCAGGGTAGTTCACAATCAATATCTAATTCGAGAAATGCCTTGATAGGCTCATTGAGCCCAAGCAGGAGAATGTCAAGCAGCAAATCTTTACAAGAAGTGGGAACTCCATTATTAGCAAGTGGGGAGCCGCAAGAAGTTTCTGAACGAGAATGTACATCCCAGCACCCTTCACCATCTAGATCTCCGTCAAATGTGGAGAAGCAGAGTCTTGCTCTTGAAGAAGATAACTCGAGACCGAAGAAACTAGGAAGACGAGCAAGAATGCTTGATCTAGGGAAGAAGATGGGAGAAAAATTCGAAGAGAGGAGACGCCATATTGAAGAAAAGAGCAGAAACATTGTGGAGAAGATGCGAGGAACGTGACTTTAGTGGAATCAGAAGGGAAATGTTGGTATAGACCTCTATGTGAAAGGAAGGCACAGAATGGTTACATTGAAACGTGTACACATGGAAACGTGTACACAGAGAATCTCACTTACTGTTCCTGCTTGCAGAACAAAAATTTTGTAAAATGCAAACCTTAAAAACCACACCCCATTGTTTAGTATAGTATACCACATTAATAACAGAAATCAACATCAAGACTTGAAATTTACACTGTAGATAATATTTGTACAAATTGTTAAACTAGCAATGTTGTGGAGGTACTGGCTCATATGTTACAGTGGCAGTGTATGAAGAAAGCCTGCCAAATTCTATGATGAGTTTATTCATTCTTTTGCCTCTGGAATTTCACGTTTCGGGTTAGCGAAGGATCAAGAAACTTTTGTCTATATATCACAATTAGGGATGGTAGCGGGTTTTTAACTTAACTAATATTTGCATTATCCAACCCAAAAAATGGAAATGAAGGCTAAAAAATAAATTTTAGATAGATGTTAAAAAATGGATGTTGGATATAGATGTGGATATAGGTTTGGTGATAATCCGAACCGATAGATACCCATATCTTATCTGTTTTTTATTAACTCTATTTTTTATTTTTTTATTAAATATTTATGACTAAATATAATAAAATATTAATATTTTCTAAAAAGAAACTGTTTTAAAATCTCCATTTTACTCCTTAATCTACACCTTTTTCATCATATTTTATTTTCTTATAGGATAATAATGCAAATTATATAAAGATAGAGTTTTGAATATTGTGTAATTTATAAGCTGTGGATATTTCAGTCTTTGTTCCAATTTTTAATTGTGAAAGATATATGTTATTTTTCACTAAACGTTATGATTTTTATTATTTCAATTTTATGATTTTTTTTAAAACATACAAATCAAAGTCTTGACTTATTAGTATTAAAGTAATTTTGATTTAGAGTTCACATAAATATGCTTTTTATATTTTATATTTAAAGGTTATATTTTTATGTACTATACAATCCGATAGATATCCAAAAACTCGAATAATCCAATAGATTTAGATATAGGTAGTAAATCATAATAACTAATAGATATGAATATGAATATGAGTTGAGTCATAAAAAATAGATATAGATATGAATAAAGTAATATCCGAATTAAACCCTATCCATTGTCATCCCTAATTCCAGTACAGAAAAATAAACCATAAAAACTTCTATTATCAAGGTAAGTGGCCCCTTCTGCAAAATACATTAGTTCCAGCACCTCATGAGTGCCGATACTCAGTTTTCAAGGTGCAAGTACTGCTTTTTTGCAAAGAAAACAAAAGCTTCTCTTAAGTTTCTGCTTATGTGATTAGTATAGAATTATAAAGAGTCATGAACATTGAATACCTGTCTGTAGAAAGACTTTTAACTATGCAAAGATGTTTGTAACAAAAACTAATCCTTGGAGTTCTTCCAATCTTATACCTGGTGTGTACAATGTATACAAAAGCCAAAATGCTTTTGTTCTCCCAGTATTCCAATTACAAAATCAGTACAACAGCATGCTTTTTGCTTGACTCCATATGCTTCTGGAGCACACATTTCGTTAATATTCCTCCTTTTGGTGAAGCAAATCAAAATTGATCAATCAACGAACTTTAACCAGCTCAATATCATATACCAGCCAAGAGTTTGGTGGTATATTCTTCGTGTCATCTCCTTCATTCCCGTAACTGCATCACCATACATTGTATATGATGAGCTGACACCCAGAAGAAAGAAATGAAGAGAAACTGCATTTTCTGTGTAATGCATTTAGAAGTAATGAATATCATACCCCATCGATGGGGGAACAAGAAGTCGTCTTTTTTCGCCAACTCGCATACCTGAAAATCATACAGCAAAACCAACACATAAATAGCATCTTTCCCCTATAGTGTAAGCACTAGTAAGCATTATTACAAAGAATGAGAAATAAGGACTGCCAAGGTTGATACCATCAATGCCAACATTCCATGCATCCGTAACTTCATTCCCTCCTGAAGGAAAGAAGGCCACAAGTCAAATGAGGATCAGAGGAGGATATATGAATATTCTAGTATTTTCCAAATCAAGATCTCGCTCAGCAGACAATACCTAGGCAAAATTTTATAGGAGTTCCATCAATATTTGAGTCGAAAACCTCTCCACTATTCAATTTTCCAGTGTACCGAATGCTTATCTGAAAGCAGATGGAAGTTAATTCAACCGTCAAGAAGAATTGTAAAAATCGATGCTAATCAATACTGCAGCATAGAGGCCAGCTTAACTAAAGCCTAAGCTGAGCAATGGAACCATAGCTATCCCACTACAGCCATTGAGGTGTGAATATTTTTTAGCTTTATCTACCTCAAAGGAACTAATGGTTTCTTGGAATGATGCTAATCACAAAGACGTTGCCAAAGTGATCACATTCAAGTTAGTATGAAAGTCTCAGGAAAATTTAACAAGCTATCAAGGATATTTTTATCTGAGACAACAATTTAAATCTTAGGCCACAGTTCCTTGCAAGGAAGACATAAAGCACTTTATCATTACATTTTTTCCTGCAGCGGCAATTCTGCCATCTAGTTTCCCTTTTCCTAACTCCTGAATAACCAATCCATTTGGTAAGGTTCTGGAGCATGATGGCACCCCATCGGGATTGTTGTTCTTATCTTCTTCAATAGATTTATTCTTGTTATCTGACAATCTTGAAGGCAGTTCTGAATTCTGTGCCTGTCCATTCTCCCTAGTTTTCAAAGTCCTCTTCTTTTTCTGTTTCTTTTTCTTCTCCGAGTAATCCCCACTATCAGATGGAACAATGTTATAGACAAAGTCCCTGCAAAAGTTGCACATGGAAATTCTATTTCATGGGGGACTAAAAATAAAATTCCAAAATCTTCCAAGCAATGACTGCCAAATGCAATGCTAGACTTGCATCCAATTTGATGTCCTGAGATCAATCTTGACTTAATAAATATGAAACTACAAGTTGACATTTCTTATGTTTTCAAACATCAAAACAACCTTAAAACAATATCCTTTTCTGCACATATTCACACATTATGCAACGTGAACATCTGGCCCACAAGCCTTCACATGAGATATCAATGTAGATTATGCATGGAGTAAACAAAACATAGTATGCTCAAATACAGTGGGCATGATTGTGATTCCATTCATTGCACACGGGCAGTAACAACCAAGTTACTAGATTAAAATCATCTTGCCTGGCTTCATTTCCTATGGTGGCATTGCTTTGGATGTTATTGCTGGTTTCAAGAGTCTCTGCTGCTTGTTTTTCCTTTTTCCTCTTTCTTTTAACACCATTTTGAGGTACCAGATGAGAGGAGAGCAGTCTGTAATAGAATGACACATTAGTTTTTCTACTATAATGCAACAGAAACAAAAAAGTTGCTAAATAGTTGTATATCTTCAAAGAAATTGGCCATTGACTCAAATGTCAAAAACAAAGCCATATTAAATGTTGTTGCATTTTCAATATACAAGAGAGCTACTAATATTGATAATACTAACTCATCATTTGCGTGCTTCCGATTTCCTCCATTTGTCACTGATGTGTCCCGCCCCATGCCTTCACTCTTAGCTCCATTTTGCTCAAACTCATCTTCTTTAGTGACAATATCAACTTCAATACTTTTTTCCTCCTTTGCTATTTTCTTACTTTTCTTTTTTGGCTTGGCATTATTGTTTGTGATACCTCCAGTGGAAGGAAGTGAGACATCATCTTCCCTATTAATATCATGTAATAAGATAATGATTATTAATTTTCCCACAGATCCAATCCTACCAAAGTTTCACTTACTACTGGAAAGAAGAGGAGAATAATGAGAGAAACAGCAACTAACACTCATTTGAAAGTCGGGTTTGCAGAAGCTTTTTTATGTTACAACAAAGTAAATAGACAAATATGGCGTCTCTCCCAGAATATTTGAATATACAAATTTTGGTAACTCATTCAAATAAAGTAAAAATTCACACGTATAAGAAATTTCATTGTATGTTGGGAAGATCCAAACAATCACTTGCAGGAGAAAAAAATTATTTGCTGTTGAATTAATTTATTTAGATATACTTAACAATCACCTCACAATGTTTGATCAGGTAATCAGTTTCATCATTTTTTTAATGAATAGATTCCATATCTCTTGACAAAGACGACGCTCAGACTTAATTGAAGGTTGTGCTAACCAAATATGCTGTCAATAATGAAGAATAGGGTTGGCGAACAGATTCCAAACTCACTTGTCATTTGCTTTCTTCTGGTCTTCTGCATTCATAACAGGTAGATCTTGACCTAATTTGTCTGCCTCTGTTTCATCCTGCTGGGCTTTATTCCATTTAAGCGCTGTGCCAAAGAAAAATTCATCTTTCTCTCCAGAATCATGCATTTTTTTGTTGTTTCCTTCCTCTTTCCTTCTCGTTTTGGACCGTGCATCATTCTTAGAAACCTCTCTGTTGTCTCTTCTGTCCTCTCTACACATGAACATCAACCAGAAAGAACATGAAGGGAGTTAATAAAATGATGTACGATAGGCGATAGCAAGACAAAATAGCAGGAGAGAAAACCAGAGTACTGACGTACAAAATTTTTCTACTCCAGTTTTGTATTACCAATTCTCTCTTGAATGCTGGAAAAAGTAATACTGCCACATGTAGTTAACATAATTCGAGAAATTCTATTGCATCCATTTACACAACACTTTCTACACAAAATTCGCTTATGCCAATTCTTGGCAAGAAGGGGGAAATATTTTCTTGAAAAGGATGCATGTACAACTTCAGAATAAAATGTTGCCAATATTTTTACATTAAACATGTTAATCATGAAACATCCACTCTGCATTCTTACATTTTTGGCTCCATGTCAACAACAGCATCTCTCTTCCTTGCCTGAAAATCAGCATCATTGACTTCATCTTTTATGTTTTTCTTGTGGGCTTCATCTGTTTCTTTCTGAGCCTTTTCTTTTCCTTTTGATTTCTTGCTCTTTGAAGAGGATTTACTCTTGTAGATTGTTGAAATAGGATTCATGTCCTCATTTTCACTGTCTGCTACTGTATCACCAGTACTATTCTGGGGAAACACTTGTCTTTGAGGATTATAGTCATCATCAGATTCACTAACTTGGTACTTCTTTTTTAATCGTCTACTGTTGCTCTTGACACTTTTAGGAATTCCTCTATCCAATTTCTCATCGTTTGCTGGAATTACATTAACCACTCTACATCTCAGAGGATTATGTGAGTAGAACTTACAGTTAATTGTAGTAAGTAAAGCATTCATCCACTTAGAGAAATAATTCAAACTATTTCAAGTGACAGAAGCATATTAATACCAGAAGTGATCCAACAACAAATAAATCCAATTTATCCTAGGTCTATGCTGAATTTTAATATATAAAGTACAGAAAAGTATACCAAAATATATGAGGGAGTTGTATTCTTTAAAACCAACAATCACTCTAATGCAGGAAGGAAAAATCAAGCCCAGAATTTAAGAATTCATTGCCAAAAGCCCAGAAAAGGAGTCAAAATTAGTTTCCTTAACTTTTTAGCATAATAGTTTGGAAAAGCACCTTCATCATCATCAATAAAGCTATCCTCATACTTGTCATCACTACCATCCACAGAATATTCTGGCTCTGTATCGGCAATATCTTCTCCGTATGATTCTCTAACCATTACAGTAAAGGAGAAAGAAATAATCGAGACAGTATATCTCTGATCAAAATAACAAAAGAATTAGGAATTCAAAATTTTCAACTTCACACTTCACATTTGAGATAATAAAAGGATCAAATCAGGAAAAAGAAAAGATTGTAGGTCAATGAGGAGGAGAATCGCTTTGCTTCAATCCTATATATTTCCACCGTTTCCGTTCTCATTTATTTCTTCTCCATATTTAAAGAAATCCAAGATAGTAACTTAGATTGCTTGAGACATCTCATTTCTGCAAATAACGGCACAGAATCTTGGACCAACAAAGGATACGACTCGTCGCCACGATTTTGATGCCATCCACCACGTAAATAGTAACCAGTGAGATGAACACTTCGAGGACCAAGAACTGAGAGAACAACATTTTCAGCTTCCTCAAACTCCAAGTTCAATTGGCAAGATTCATCCTTTTCTGTAAACAAAGAGCAAAGAAAAACGGGACTCTTATCTCCAACGTTGCATTGAACCATAGTCTTGCCAACCGCAGTACCAATTCCCAAGGTTGCCTGAGACAAGCACGAACCAAAATGCAAATCAACCAAACTAAACAACATCCTACTCCCAAAAACCTAAAACAAACTGAATAAAGCATTAAGAAGGAAAGAGAGTAATCACTAATCACGGAGGCATTAAATTTTCACAAACCAAAAAGGAGAATAAATATAAAAATGTTATCAAAAATCTTTTGAATAAAGAAAAAGTTGAGTTACCTGAGATATGTGGAGTCTTCCCCCGCCATCATGACGTGAAAGAGTGAAAGGTTTTCCCGGTTTCACTTCAATTCCTACGAAAAGTTTGTTACTTGAGACATTCCCACAAGTCTTTTGTTCTTTCTTTTTGCTTTTGCAGTGAAAATCTTTTAGAGACAAAAGAAAACACAAGTATACACATGCAAAGATGATAGTGATGGACATGAAAGAAAAGACTAACCCCAAAACGCCATTGTTGTAAAGGGAAAGAAGCAACTTTCTTGTTCTTCTCCTTAGCAAAAGCTGAGGACTTTTGGGGGACGAAGACAAACCCTAGAGATGTTTTAGCTTGAATGCCTCTCTAAACTTTTGGCCTTGTTTATATACCCAAATAGTGAAAATGGCGCGAGAAGTCCTTCATCGTAGAGGAAGGCAAAGGCTCTTCTTTTAAGCACAAAAATAGGGGAAAACAACAACAAAAGATCTCTTTTTTACTAAGCTTTTAATTGCATGTTAATTAAGAAAAGATTTTATTCTAATTATGTACATTTTAAAATTAAATTCAATTGAAATTTAACATATTAAAAAAGTTAAAGTCTATGTACGTCACTTTTTCTTTATATTTTTACAAAAATGCTATTTTCGTGATCATGTGAAATTATAATAATAAAAATAGTCTTTATTCTTTTTATTCTTAAAATGAGCAAAATAATTATTCAA
>JANIHZ010000209.1:4933328-4945121 GCA_027478365.1 Erythroxylum rufum | reverse complement strand
TCAACAGACTGGATTATATCTGCAAAGACTATCAAATCAGTAGCATTTGTCTGAACAGTAACGAAAAAGACACTGGTTTTGGAAACAACATTCAGATTAGAAACAATACTCTTGCTTATAATTCCCTCATGTTAATAGATGAATAATAATATTGTACGTTACAATGTTTAAATTTTTTTGGCTCGTCTGGTAATCATTTTCCAGAAAGGAAAGTGCATAGGAATAAACTCAAAGCCACCAGTTACAGTCCAATGGTTGAACTCATCAACTGAAATGAACAATAGTATCAATTTGATCATATTGAAGCACCTAAACTCGTATTTTGCGGAGAAAAGTAAAAGTATTATGACAAACAGAGATAGAAGAACTTAAATTCAAAACGAACCAACTGCAGAACCTAGCAATGTACTAAAAAGGGCTTCAAGTTCAACAGGTGAAGGGTAATGAGTATATCTCATACGTATGCAATCCACTTATGATACAAGACATCAATTAAGATCCTACGCAGAAGAGTCCTTGGCACACTACCTTGACAAAGGGGATGCAACATTGAATGCCTCACATGCCCTTTTACTTTCTTTAAAGTATTCATCTGCAGCCTGCAAGGCAGCTGCGGCCATCCCATGAGATTTCTCGGTATTTCCCTCGTCAAGGATCAAACCATGGTAATAATATGCTCCAGCCTGGTTAGTCAAAAGAGAATCAACAAAATGGATATTCTGCTAAACTTGTTTAAACAGAAAAAAGAATAACAAATTTAAACCTAAACAAAACCATCTCTGATCTGTTGATTCAATACCCTTGTTGTATAGAGAGATCGTAACTAATATGCTCAAATGATTTGTGCTGGAAAGCCAGTTAATAGCTGAAATTTCTTGCAGCATAAAGACATTGATAAAGAACAATAGTCATTTTGAAGATCTCATGTTCTGAAAGCAAGATAAACCTAAAGAACACATGGTACATGTAACTACTTTAATTTGTCAAACCATTAATGCTAGAATTGCAAAAAATTTGCATAAAACTATCCTATTTTTATTCAACATCCAAGGGAATCAAGTAACATTCTCAAGTTATGGTCTCTCTTTATGGTCTCTCTTTCTGAATATTTGGGCTTGTAGTCCTTCCATTATTCTAACAGGTTTTGTGAAATCTGAGTCACCACAGGTTTTGCCTCAAGTCAGCAGAAAAAAATGAAGCACACAGATGAGTTGATAATCTAACAAAATGAAAAAGACAAAGAAAACAAGCCGGCAATTCTATGATACCTTTGCTTCCACAGACTTCCACTTTATAAAAAGTCGATGCTTCTCACCCCAACCATTTGACAGCGGAAGATTCATGATGTTATCTTGAGCCTGTCAAGTAAACAGAAAGTAATACATATCTCAGGAGCATTAAAAAAAAAAGGTAATGGATGATAAAGTGTGCTCAATCCTGATAGAATAGAGAACTAGAAATAACTACAAAGTTCTTGGGGTTTATGAAGGGGAAGGAAACATTGCCAAGTGACTTCTACCGAACGACTTTCGTAAGTTCCTATACTGTCCTAAAACAAAACATTTGCCAGCTTCACAGGAGCACTGGAGAGATGCATATACATAGAATCACAATTCATAAAATTTCAGGTTCTTCCTCCTTTCCAACCTTATCCCCATAGCTAACCCCATGAACTATATTATTCAGCTATTCTATAGTTAGTAATGAGGACTGAAAAATCATATGACTCGAAAATTTTCAAGGGAAAAGATATATGGAAGAGACAATAAGACTGATTTCAAATGCAAGATAAAGCCCTTTTCCTTGTGCCAAATCTCAAACTTTGAAGAACAGTCACGGCCACTATCACAAACCTTAAAGACTGTTGCTGGATAAGTAGAACTGACAGAACATTATGAATTTAACATCACCATACCTGCTGCCAATACTTTACCATCTCACATGCAAGCCTCCGCTTCACAGCAAGAGTGGCTTTCGCACTATCAATTGCCATCCCAAGTTGGATATCAACACCCTAAATGCACCAAACAAGAAAGCAAAAGACACCATTAATGTGACAGCACCAAAGTAAAATGTAATAACAGGAATTGCTTGCGAGCCGACAAAAATGCTGCATATGTTTCAGTTGCACATCTTCGGCGATGCATCAGATGTAATAAGATATAGATAGCATCCAGAAATCAAGTACCTGCCCCAATGCTTGCAAGCAAAGTGCTCGAAGAACCCCTTCTGCCAGGTCCACTGGCAAGTCTCTCCTAAAACAAAAAGGTGTACAAATCAGTATAGAATAGTAATAATGATCATTCTATAGAACTATTGGCAGTTCAATTTGCATAAGCTTTTCATCTTTCGAAACCTTAGTGCAGCAGGCAGATGTGGGATCACATGTCGAACTGCACAATCCAGGTATCCTGCAGCCTTTAGAAAGATATCTACGACTCCTCGCCTACTCTCTACATAGAAAAGGAAAAGGGACTTCTGAAAATCGGTTCATTATATAAAAGCACCCATGCAAACCACAGAAAACAAGATGGCATGAAGTTAGGATCAAGAAGACCAACTAATACCATATAACTTACAGATGTTACTTCAACTAAATAACTACCTTCTGATAGTTTTGGCTGATAACCATCAGCAGAGGTCCTTGGAAGAAGTAACAAGTTGGCCTGTGATAGTGATAGCATTGCCATCAGATGCAAAACTGAAAGCACTTCATACCATGCATTAGACATCGCAGTTTCCTGAAAAGTTTGAATTTGTATAAAAAATGAAATCAATTTAAGCAGAAGAATTTAAGTTATGACCCCAAATTCATAAATCCGATCTGCAGAAACTATATGATTAAAGTATTGTTATCTCACCTCTGCATCATCTTCTTGATTTATCCATACGAATTGCACTTTGTGCTGCAGATGGCTCCCATCTTTTACTAAACCCAAAAGAACAGGCAAGTAATCTTCAAGAGCCTGAAGAAGATCTCCTAATGTTGAACCTCCTGCAGACAATCAAGTGAATGACATACGGAAGACTGCTTAATTACACAGATCCAAAGAAACATGCTGATGCGATCTCTTACCATGTTGTGTAGCATTTTTTCTCTTAGCTCTTGTGACCGTTGGTCCTTCTTGGCCAGCCATAACTACAATACGAGTTCTTAGAGCAGATAGACGCTCCACTAAATTCTTGGACAACTGGGCGCCAAGTGACTCAGAAAAATCAACAGGCTTAGGAATCCGAAAACCAGGTACATAAACGGAAACTTCTCCTATGCTCCCTGGTCTCCTCCGATTTCCACAAGAATCATTCGGTCTAGACACAAGGCACCCCATACCTTACAGTTTACTGAGTATAATGATCCAAGCACCAGAAACTAAATGAGAATCAAAATTATCAGTTCAAAATCAGAGTACAGATTATCTTCACAAAAAAAGAAGAACACATATGGTGAATTACAAGTGACATGGGCAGCAAATGAAAGGCAAATGGAGGAATTAACAGTAATCAGGCCATGACAAGGTATAGATAAATTGGACCAACCAACAAAGTACAAGTTGCAGGTCAATCACGAGCAATGTGCAAAGAAGTATCTAAAGGCTTTTTGGAATAGAACGTCCACATTATCTATAATTAATCTCAACAGTGGCAATATTTCTTTACTCTCTTCTAAAACATTGACTAAACAAAAGCAAAGAGATTGATGATCTCACCTATAGTCCCTTATCAGAAGGTCGACTGATGGAACAACACTTAAATAAATTTCTGATAATAAGAAAGGTAAAAGACTCAATAGTTGAAAGAGAGAGGAGAACTAGTTAAGAAAAGGAAGAGAATCACGAGTAAAGCATGAGTCTTGGCAATCTAATTTTTCAACTCTGAAAAACATAAACTCAAAAACGTGTTGCAAGAATTGACAACAAAAAGATAAAAGAGGTAAAACCCAGAATGCTTTCCCAGCCGCACATTAAAGTTCAAGGGAAATGTGAAGAAAACAATTGAATTTTGGGAGGAAAACAGGAGAAGAAGAAGAAGAAGAGTCCAATTTTGCATAACAGATTGAGAGTAAAGCATGTCCAATTTGGCCCTTGAGTTAAAGCAAGCAACGTCAGAAGAAAAGCAAAGGCCATTGGCTTACTTGATCTTTTCCATTTCTGTTATACAAATACAAGTAGACTTCCTCTCACTCCACAATACTTGAGAGTTGATAATTATAAAACTTGAAAAGAAGACTGTAGCTATTGAGAATAAGAAAAACAAAAGGCGGCAAGCAACGTAAGCTTCAGCTGTCATCCTCAATTTTGGTGCTAAGCAACCAAACACACAGACGTACGTTTATCTTTTGATTCAAAAGAAAGGAATTAGTACGATGTCTCCGACAGAAAACAATTTTAAATACACAAACAAACCAGTTTGCTCCAACTTTTACCATCAGCATCGAAAACAGCTTTTTGTATGTGGAGAAGCAGAAAAAGAACCGAAATTGAAGCAGATGATAGATTCTAGTACACAGTTACGAAAAGGGAAATGGAGATTTTGTTGAATCCTCGATCAAGAACTGGTCTTTGACGCGGGTTTAAATCGAGAAAGACATTTATGGAAAGTTCGATTGGAAGAGAGTGAGTAGACATTAAAGAAAAAATAATGACAACAAACTATTTGCAAGTTAAAAAGCAGTTCTTGTTTTGCTTTTAATAATAACTAGTATACAACCAAAACCCCACGATAATCATAAACAAGAGCAGAGCAGGAGTTCAATTGGCGCCCAACTTACCCCAAACTGTTTAACTTTTCTTTTCCTTTCCTTCGAATGCCTCTGAAGAACACTATCTTTCTTCTTATATTAATACTAATCTGTCTTTGTCGGAGTCTTGTCTCTTCCTCTTCCTCATGTCCGTATCATTGTCCTTGGAACCTTTTCTACACACCTACTTAGCTTTACTTTTTTCCCACGTCTTCTTCGTCGAGGTTAATCTTGCACATTATGATTTTTTAGTTCGAGCAAAATTTGTTAGAATAACACATGCTTTTCTTTTCCATATCTGGATCTGGGTTGATTCAAACTTTTTACATTTTCGGATATGGGAATATCATTCAATACGTCCTATGGTCAAGACCAATCAAAAGTGGGAGATATTTTGGTTAAAAATTCAATCTTTACCATTCTTACTCCACATCCATCCTTTGGTTAAGCATGCTTTTTTGTACGTATATGTAATCATCATCAAAAGTTGAAACTTTTGACATGGGTATTACTAATTCAAGCTCAGCTGATTATTGGTTTTTGTTCAGTAAGCAACTGAAGACTTTTTGTCTTTAATTTTCTAATCGACATTGACTTGGCGGGCATGGGTAAAAGACAAAAAAAAAGTGAAAATATACAGTTCCTGCTGATTCCTTCTTTCTCATTACCAAACGTAATTTCTGTTTCTATCATACACTTTCCAGAACAAAAAATCCAATGAAGAGGACAGCATATGGGAACAGAGCTGAGGATAGAATACGCTCTGGCTGAGCTAAGAACGAGTTATGCAGAGACATGTGTCACGCGACTATAAATGTGACATGACTGGGTGTGCAACTCCATGTCTCCGTATCCAATAATGTACTCATCCTCATTCTTTTCCACGATTTGACTCGTTTCTTCTCTAAAGATTTTTGTATATAAAGATCGTTTCATGAATCCAAAGACAAAATAAAAACTTCGAAAAGAATGTCTGGTTATTAGTTGCGTACATGATATTTGAACCTTAACATCACTTCCACTTGGCGACATGATAGTGGCCTACAACTTTTAGCAAAGTAGCAATCAAACGCGTGTACCGAGTGAGCCTACTGACACATGGCATTGGATCATGCACATATGGTCTTTTCCCTTCGAAAGCAGGGAAATGCTCATGCCCAAAGTATGGGAAAATGAAGTTTATACGCATGTATATATTGATTTGTCCAACCAAAGCCATTGAGATATTTGTAAGAGTTGGAATTCCATTTGGATGACAAGTGAGAACCGCAAGTATGTTATTTGGAATAAGCATACTTTATTACTCATTCTGTTTAAATACAAAATAACATAATTTATCCTAATTCTTAATTCATATTTTAAAAAAGTAACTCTAAAAACCATAAAAGACCAGATGGATGTGAGAACCAATTGAAAGTTTAAGTTTGTGTGTCACCTTTGTGAGATATGCCTTGAATTCTAGTGACTAGAACTTTAATAACATTAGGATTATGATAAATTATAATTTCAATAATCTTAAGATTACGATCAAATAGAATTTCAATGACCTTAGGATTACGATGAAGTAGAGTTTTGGTGATCTTAATTTTATGTGAAATAGAATATCAATAACCTTAGGATTTTATAGTAATAAATTTCACTTTAATTAGACTTCTTACATGTAACTCTATAATATACCTTGCTAAGATTTGTGTAAGGTTGTAGCTTTGGTCATACTTCTCCTTATATCATCTTTCTAATAGGAAGAAAGCACCTATCTCTTTGCCCAAAAGTTCTTGTGTCATTTGCTTCCTTTTATATGTATATATATATATATTGTTTCCATTTGTGCAACAATTAGTATTAAAGCTGAGGTTTGTTGTCAAGATGTATCTACATAAGTTTGATATTGAGAAGTTCAATAGATCAAATGACCTTACTTTGTAGAAGTTGAAGATGAGAGCAGATCTTGTTCATCAGGGATGCACAATAGTGTTAGAAAGAGAAGAAAAAATATCAAAGAATTTAGGGGTGTCAGAGAAGGAAGAAATTTTATCAAAGGCACACATCACAATAATGTTAAGTCTATGAAACAAGGTTATAAGAGAAGTGATTATTGAAACTAGTGTTGTTTTGTTGTGAAGATAACTTAAAAGTAAGTATCATAAGATATCACTTATCAATCGTTTATATCAAAAGCAACAGTTGTATACCTTGAGGAAGCCAGAAAGTATACAGGCGAAGTTCACATGATAATTTTAATCAGATTATCTTAGATCTACAAGTTGTTGGGTTTAAATTTAAGGAACATGATCAAGCCACAATCACTTTATGTTCCTTGCCGAATTTATATGAAAATTTTGTTGATAACATATTAGATGGCGGAGAGATTATTTATGTCAGTGATGTGAAGGCTGCTTTATAGTCCTAAAAATTAAATGAAAAGGTCTCTAGCGCATATGAATATGTATTAGATATGGGGCTAGCTGTTAGTAGAGGAAGAAATAAGGAAAGAGATTATGAAAGCATGAGTAAATCATGATCTAGATCGAAGGCTAAAGATGTTCAATATTTTAAATGTAAAGTTAAAAGGCACCAAGTATTGTTATAATTCATGAGAGTTTTGATGAAAAGGATAGAGGAGGCCATGATGTTTTACCAGTGGGTAATTTCAATTCTACAAATCAATGGGTAAAAGAAACTAGCTCTACTTATCATATAATTTTCAATAAGGATTAATTTTGTTCTTAAAGAATGGAACGACATTATCAGAAAGTGAAGAATTATAAGATATACCTTGAATTTTAGTGAGCCTTGGAGCAATTAGTAAAGTTGCTCATTTGTGACCATAAAGTCACAAGTTCAAGTCACGAAAACAGCTTCTTTATAAAAATACAAAGGGAAGGTTGCATACATCATAACCCTCTCCAGACCCCTGCAAAGTGGGGAGCCTTGTGTGCATTGGGTACGTTGACCTTGAATTATAGTTTAATAGAATTTTAGTGACAATAAAATATAATTTCAAGGACCTTAGAATTATGACAAAATAAAGTTTTAGTATTTTTAAAGTTCCGTGAAATAGAATATCAATGACCTTAGGATTATGTGATAATAAAGTTTCACTTTAATTAGACTTCTTATATGTAACTTTATAAATACTTTGTTAAGAATTGTGTAAAGTAGTAGTTTTAGTCATACTTCTTTTTGTATTGTCTTTTTCATAGTAATAAAAGAAACTATTTCTTTGGTTGTAAATTCTTATGCTTTTTGTATCCTTATCTTTTTTATATATTACTTTTGTTTGCTCAACAACCTTTCTAATCTTTTCTTCAAATTGATATGGACCTTAGAAATGGCTTGCGAGGTTATGATAATCTTGTCTAAATTTATTACTGTCTTTAAGGTTGAAGTTTAAGAAACATTAGTTTGCCACTTAATACTAGACATCTTCATATTATGAATATGTTACTTGTTTCATTATATTATTAGTGGCTTACAAACTGATTTTCAATTCTTCCAATAAAGCATTTCTAAAGGCAGTATTGTTTTCCAATTCATGCACTCAAGAGTTTGCTTTATCATTGTTCAAAATTATTAGTGGTGATTACCTATAAAAAGCCTGAACATGTGTCATTCTTATAGAAGTATAATACCTAATATTACTCCAAAAACTATGCACAAGGTTTAAACGAATGTTAGTTCTGAGGTTGTTGATGTGTGAAGCATCTAAGATACTGCTCAATGCAATGATGACTACTTTTGATTGTCAATCTATTTGATGATGATAAGCAGAGCTCATTTTTAGTTGAGTACCTGATATATTAAAGAACTCATGATGAAATTGAATAACAAACACTAGGTTTTTCTCACCTATGATTGATTGAGATAGCCCTTCAAGTTTTCACCACTCCCTCCACAAACTTATTATCCAATATTTTTGTTGCAAAAGGATGAGTCATGGCTGAGTCAATTTATTTAACTTATCAATCATAACCATAATTATATTCTTTCCGTTTAAATATGGAATCCCCTTAGATGAAATCCATAATGATATCATTTCAAACTTGCCTTAAAATCAATAATGGTTTTAAAAATCCAGTCAGTAATAAAGTTTCAACCTCAATTTTGGTGACATACATGACGAGTGGTAATATAATTCTTTGCTATTTCATACATTGATGCCTAATAAAATTGTTGTGCTATTATTTTATAAGTTACATATACCCCAGAATGTCCTTCAAACAGTGAATTATGAAGTTCCCATTAATAGTTGCTAAATGATGCTTATTTCAAAAGGCATTATTTGTTCTTGAAACAAACTAACCATTTATGTTTTTTTCATAACAAGCTCTCTAATTTTCATCATGTAAGGATGGTTAATTGCTTCAACTTTGATTGAATCTTATAATGGAGTTTGAGATATAAGTTATCAAGACCAAGAGTGTCAGCTAACCTTGATAGTGCACCAATTGTATTATTCTCTTTATCCCCCTTATAGGTATGGTCTTTTATATTTAAATAGATTGGCAGCTCATATGTTGGTGTCCAAAGATCAACTCATAAATGCAATTAACCTTGCTTATTGAGCTAAGATTACTCGTATATTATCTTATAAATCATCAAATTAAATGATAAAGCATCTATTGAAATTTGGTACGGAAAATGTTAGATTGGAAGTTATGGCTTTTTTTAGATCTTGAAAGGAAAATTCTACTTTATCGATCCATCCAAACTTTTCCTTTTTTAGAAGATTGGTAAGAGGTCGAGCTATGATACCATAGTTGCATATATCTTCCTATAATAACTTGTAATGATGCCTAAATTTCCTTATAACTTAGAAATAATAGTAGGTCCCATCCAACTCAACATGCTTTTAATTTTATTATCATCTACCTTCACCCACGTGGAATTACAATATGCCCTAAATATACCAATTCTAGACTTTCAAATGCATATTTACTTAATTTAACAAAGAACTTATGATATATTCATATTCAAAAGCTTTTTTTATATGTTTAAGATGTATTATCCAATTAGGGTTATAGATTAAGATGTTATCAAAGAAAACTAAAATAATTTTATGAAGATAAGGATAGAATATAGAATTCATAATTTCTGAAAAGGTAGATGGAGCCAAGGCTAATAATGACTATTGTAAATATGAATGCAATCTTATGAACATCTGCATAATGTACTTATACTTGTAGTAGTCATGGATGAGCTTACTAAGAATATTTAAGGTGATATGTTTTGGTGTTAATTGTTTGCAGATGACATTGTTTTAGTGGATGAAATAAAAAAAAAGGTGTTAATGCCAAGCTAGAACTTTGGAGTGATACACTAGAATCAAAGGGTTTTAAATTGAGCAAGACTAAAACTGCATATTTAAAATGTAATTTTTCAAGTTAAAGGGTTGCATCTGATGTGGAGATCAAGATTGGCACAGAAGTTAGACTATAGAAAGATTGTTTTAAGTATCTTGGATCCATCATCCAAAGAAATGGAGAGATAGAGAACAATATAGTACGTTGTATCAAATCAAGCTGACTTAAATGAAGATGTTCCTCAAGAGTTTTGTTTGACAAAAAGATATCACTTAAACTAAAAGGTAAATTTTACCATTTAGCAATTAAGTCAGTCATACTCAATGTGGAAAAATGTTGGCCTATCAAGCAGGTGTATATTCATAAGTTAATAGTGATAAAGACGAGGATGTTCCATTGGATGTGAAACTTTACAAGAAGAGATAACATCAAGAATGCAGTGATAAAAGATAAGTTAGGAGGTGGATAACATTGGTAGTAAATTAAGATAAAAAAGACTTAGGCAGTTCAGATACTTTAAGAGGAGACATCTTGATGCTTCAGTAAGAAGATGTGAGAAGATTGTACTTAGGAACCGTAAGACAAGAAGAAAATGAAAAAGAATTGAGAAGAGATGATAAAAAATGATATGACCCTACTAGAGTTTATCAAAAACTTAACCCTCAATAGAGTTTATTTATTATTTTTCTTTTCTTTTTCGATTACTTATTTTTTATTCACTTATTTTTTCTTTCTTATCTTTTTATTTATTTAGTTACTTTTATCTTTACTTTTTGTTTTATTTATTTTTTATATTTTCATTTTACTTTTATTTATATAGTTATTTGGTTATTTATTTGGTTATTTTCCAACCATTTTAAAAAATATTTTAAAAACTATTTTAAAATTTTTCTATGAATCTATTAAAAATAACCTCTCTAGTTAAGAGTAAGATTGTATATATAAAAATGTTGTTGTTATTGTTATTATTGTTATTGTAGAGAATGCACCCGTACCTAGTGCTGTCATACGCTTAAGTCTAATTTAGTAAAATATGAAGCTCCATGAAGTAAGTCCAATATATCATCTCTGTAGAAATTAGAAGCCAATCTTTGACATCGACAACATTAAGTAGCTTAACTCGTAAAGCAATTTCACACCATTGTTCCCAATTGTTCTAATTGTTGGACTCTCAAGACCAAATCCAATTTAATTAATGATAAAGAATAGAGTATAAGAACATAGATAATATAAGTAAAACCTGAACATTTTCAAATCTTCTTTGACATTTTAATGATCCTCTGTTTGTTGTCTTCACATCGAATGGTTTGATTGGAACCAGTAGAAGCTATAAGAAGTTGGTCTTTTAAACTGATCAACCTGAGAAAGCAGTAAGGACATCTTATGTTGGATTTCGTCCTCATCCGATCTACCAATATCACCTTCCAAGAGTAAAAATTGCAGGCTACAACACTTGTGGCAAGCGTAAATTTTTTGTCTGTGCACTTTTTCATTTCTCATTTGAGTCGAGCTTTAGGTCTGGTTTGATATAAAATAGTAAAGAAATTGGAACAAAAAATGAGAATGAGAACGAAAAGTGAGAATCAGAGTAGGAATGAAATTGTTGATTATACTTGTTTGTTATACAAACACTAAAAATGAAATTATAGAAGTTAATAGTTATACCAATATTTAGTATCAAACATTAAGAATGATAATGACAATTTTTTACTTATGTTTGATTATTATGTGATTGATTTTGTAAATTATAGA
>JANIHZ010000209.1:4835148-4850162 GCA_027478365.1 Erythroxylum rufum | reverse complement strand
AAGCGATTACAAGGAGGACACGTACAAGCATGATGGTATTATGTCAAGAGGTTGGGTTCCAGTAACGGGATCCAACAATTAAAGTCTAATAACATGCTCTAAACCACTTAATACTCAAAAACATAAACAAATAATCACATTATACTATTCTAATCCTAAACATGCACAATTCATCTAATCAACACCTAAAAACATACTAAAACATCTACTAAAATGTGATATAAACTACAACTATTAATATATAGTTTAATTATTCATAAAACGTCAATCATTTACTCCTATGACAATTTTAAATGAATTATTATTGCATTAATTCTTATGAAAAATATGTCAACTAAAAGGTTTTATTAATCCCACATTATAAGCCACCAACCTAATTTAACGTAACGATTTGGAAATTACAAAATTAGTTTCCACACTAGTACTTAGATCAAATATATTATATACTTTAATTTCTCCACATGTTGAAGTCTCTTGAAAATAATTTATATGTTTAGGATATATATTGTAATATTTATATTTTAATCTTGCCAAAAAAATAATTAATCATGACAAAAACTTCATATAAATAAGTTACCATGTATCACATATTTCTAGTTAAGTATATATGTTATATATAATTCATATACATAAGCATGAAATTTTAGAAAGTTTTTGAAGAAATAGGAGCATAGTTTAGAGTGTGTTGGATGAACACAACTATGTGACAAGGCATGTTCTTCTCTAGAATATAGACATGGAAAAACAACCAAGAATAATGTTGGATTATATGGTATGATGAAATGAAGGAGGAGTTTTCGAAGAATTACATCACCTGAAACATCAGCTTGTTGATATCTATGAAATAGACATATTTTTTCTTAAGTGTCTTACTTAATTTTACATAAAATTATAATGTTTTATTTTGATATATGTTCAAGTAATTGTATATATTTTATCTTGGAATGAAATTAATCAAGAAATGGAAGTTATTTCTAGCAAAAATATGAAGAAACCACATTCTTATAGAAACACAATCTGATCTATGCCCATATGTCATTGTATTCCTTATATAGATAAAGTGCATGAAGACTAAGAATACGACATAGGGAGAGACCATGCAGTGCTAAAGAAATTCACAGAGTAACGTAGTCTAATTAATGATTTTATTACAACCTGTGTGCAAGTCATAAGAGAGGATCCATGATTTAGGGGCATATGTGTACTAGGGACCATGTTTTCCCCCCGGCGTTGCTTGAGCCATAATTATGGGCCAACTCGCGTGCAAGAGTGTTGAAACATATTTAATATAAACTCGATTTCTAAAAGACTTTTGAAGACTTTATACATTTTCTATGTCTTTTTTTCTCCAAAGATTAGGACAAGTCTTTGAGTGATTCACAAACCCTCGAGAAGTTAATTTTGAAATATTTTTAATCAAAGAATCAAGATTTAAAATCAAATTATCCATATGGTTTTGAACAATATTAGTCAAATGTAATTCCGTCTTAGAAAATAGAACTTTAACTTTAGTCTCAAAGCCATATAATGTGTTTCAATGGGTTTAGGTAGATTTTTAAAGTTCACTAAAACATTAGAAAGTGAAGTTAGTTACATATGACTTCATTGAAACTTAAGGTCGACTATAATGAAACATATAGTTCAATTGTTAAAATAATGCCAATAAACTATTATAATATTTTCAAGTGGACTATTCTATCATCAATTCTCATGAAAATGTCTTAACGAAAAGGTTTTATTCATCCCCAACTATAAGCCAACAACCTAATTTAATGTAGCAATTTAGAAATTACAAAATTATTTGCCACACTGGTAGTTAGCTTAAATAAATTATATGCTTTAAACACATTAGAGTCTCTTAGAGATAATTTATAACTTTAAGGTATACTTTGTATTTATTTGTTATATTGCTAAAAATACTTATTCATTACAGAATCTTCCTATAGATATGTTATTATGTATCATATGTTTTAAATTAATTTTATATGTTTTATATGACTCATATATATGTGCATATAATTTTAAAGATTTTTTCTAATACGATTGTCTTTTAGAGTGTGTTAGATGAACACAATTATATGTCATGTCATGTTCTTATAAATGCAGAGGTGAAGACACAAATAAGAATATATCTAGAGAAAAAATGTGTTGAAATGATAAAGGAGTTTTCGAAGAATTACATGACCTAGGATATAAATTTCTTGCTATACATGAAATATGCACATATTTTCTTAAGTATTTTACTTGATTTTAAGGATAAATTATTTTCTTACTCAGTTTTGATATATGTTAAGGTAATAATGCATATTTGATCTTTGGATGAAATTTATAAAAAAATTAGAGGTTATTTTTAGGAAAATATAGGGAAAATCACAATATGATTCACACTCGTGTGTTATCTTGTGTCGTACATAAATCAAATGCAAGAAAAGGCACGATTTATAACATGACTTATGGAGAGATCGTGCGGTATTGTAGAAAATTTGTAGAATAACATGACTTTAGTCACGACCATATCATAAACTGTGTGTATATCATAAGAGATATAGAAGGATCTTTGATCTGAGAGCACAAGTATGCTAGAGACCGTGTCCTTCCCTTAAAAAATTAAGAGGATCTATGTCTTAGGCTAGACCATGTCCAAAGGCGTCAAAACATATATATTTAAAATGCAGAAACCCTAGTTTTTTAAAAAGACTTTTAGAGACTTTACATCTTTTTCTCACTAAAATTGAGGCAAGTTGTTAGAAGATTCACAAACCTTTGAGAGGTCAATTATGAAACTATTTTTAACTAAAAAGTCAAAATTTACACTCAAATTATCTAGATAATCATGAGCAATATTAGTCGAATATAATGCCTTCCTAGAAAATGGCACTTTAACTTTAGTCTCAAAGCCTTATAATGTGCTTTTTTCGGTTGGTGGATTTTTAAGGATCATAAACATTAACATATGACTTTGTTGAAGCTAAGGTTGATTGTGATGAAACGTGTAGTTTAATTGTTATACCAATGCTAATAAATAATGTTATGACAATTTCAAATGAACTATTATGGCATCGAATCTTATGAAAATATCTCAGCCAAATGGTTTCATTCATCCCTAATTACAAGTTAACAACCTAACTTAATGCAACGATTTGGACATTACAAAATCAATTGTCACATTAGTAGTTAGATGAAATAAATTATGTGCTTTAATTTCTTGAGATATTTGAAGTCTCCTTGAGATACTTTCTAAGATCAAGGTATATGCTGTACTTATTTGTATTTTTATCTTGCTAAAAAAATTATTATTCATAATAAAAACTTCCTATAAATATGCTACTGCCTATCTTATATTCTAAATTAATTTATACGTTGTACATGACTCATGTACACAAATGTACAAGTGTAGATAGCTTTTGAAAAAATATGGGCTTCTTTTAGAGCAAGTTGGATGAACACAATTATATGTCAGGGCCTGTTCTTCTATGAAATGAAAAGGTGAAGACACGAGCAAGAATATGATTGGATTAGAAAGCATGTTAAATGACAAAGTCAGTTGCCACAAAAAAAAGTAAACCATTTGTTTACTCTTGATTTATATCTCTAGATGTTATATATGGCTACAACCTAATCTATTTGTAAGATATTTGCCAAAGGTAGAGATTATTGAGTATGGCACTCATACATAAGTGTGTTATCTTATAGAGTTTTTTGAAAAATATGGACATTTCTTATAGTGTTGAATGATAACGACTTAGCACATGATTGATTGCTAGGTTGTGCCCTTTGAAATATAGAGGTGAAGCACTAAGTAAAAATACGATTGGATTAGATGACACTTTAAAATGATAGGAGTTTTCAAAAAATTACACAATCTAAAATATGGACATATCAATGCCATGTCCATATACAAATAGATACATTAAATAATAGACTCTAAAATAAGAGTATTTTTGTACCTGTATCTTTTCCTAGAAGTAAAAGTACATTTCTTAAGACACGTATCAATAGCAAGTTGCTTTATCTAGGATGTAGCGCCCCAACTTAGGGGTTAGAATATTAAAGGAAGTTAGTACGAATTATGTTTGTTAGTTACTTATTAAATATTTGATTAATTGTGCATAAGTATTTTGGCATACATTCATGGCATTTTCTGGGTAAATTGGTTTAATGAAACTTCGGATTGATTCGGACTGTATTTATATAATTTTAGTAATTTTTGTGTACTTCGAATATTTTTAGAAATTGTTGGTGAATTAATTATTTTTTGAAAATTTAATTTGAAAGTCATTATTTTATGACGGAATTTTGGTAAATTTTCGGAAGTTGTCTGGAAATTTTGGGTATTTGTTTGTTATAAGAATTCATAACAATGTTTTTGGTTATTTAACAAGAATAATTTATTAATAAAATAATAATAATGAAATTAATGGACGAGTGGCAATATGGCACGAGGTTTACATGCATAGTAACATCTGGTTTAAACATAAAACATGCATGTCCACACGTTACCTGGTGTCTGCGAGGTGGCTTCGTGCATGGAGGAAAGATGGTAGTTAAATAAGCAACCCATCATCGAATGTTCTTCCTACACAAAACCAGCTCCGTATATTCCTTGGTACTGATTATTCTGGTTTGCTTCATCCTCCGAGGCTATAGGTACACTTAGTGTTGGAGTTCTGTCAAAATAAGTAAGTATTTTAATCGTGTTCAGTTATGGTTTAAACATTGATATATATATACATATGCAGTAACGTTGAGGTATATAGATATACTTATGCTCTGTTTTTTTTAATATATGCATAGACTTGAGTATTGTTCGGGAAGTTGAAGGAAACGTTAAGTATGAAGAAGGGTAGTGTTTTAAGGAGTTTAATGATGTGTAAGAGTAGATAAAAAGAAAAGGAAAAAAAATTCTGCAAATCGGAAGTCGGAGGTTGAAGATGATGAATAGTAATGTTGAAAATTTTCTGGGTTGATTTGATTATTTGATTAAAGTTGAAGAATTTGGGGTGTTTCGCTCCTCTGAAAAGAAAAAAAAGATGGGTCTTTTACTTTCTATTACATATACAATTTCGAGGGCTTTGAGTATAGAAAGTAGATTTCTTAAAGTATCTGGGTTGAAGTTGATTTTTCTGACGTGATTGGATCTGCTGGTGGCCTTTAGTCACTCTGTTTAGTTTAAAGGGCATTGAAGACATAGACATAGAATTTCATTCATATTTTTCTTTTAATTCTTTTAAAATCATTTGGTTGATTCACTGATTTGTGCTGGAACTATTGGGATCTGCATTTTGCATCTTACCGAGTTTTAGCCTTTTCCAGGAGTTCTTAGAATCTAGACACGAGTATATTTAGGAAAACTCTTTTGTATAAGTGAAGTACGGGGATGGGTTAGAAACTGTATCTTTTCACAGGTTGTTCTTGTTGTAGATCTTTAAATTCTGTTTGAATTTTTTGGAGCGTTAACACCTTAGCTTTCTATAACATAACAGTCGTTTACTTTATTATGTAACTTTCAACTGATCTTTTCTGATTAATTCTCTAGTGCAGTTTTATGAAATCTACCTCGTTTTCTACCTTGTCAGGACTCGAAGGATGGAAACCATGCACAGCTTTTGGCAGTTAGGTGATGAGCTTCGAGGGCAATCAAAAGTCGCGGAGGATCATAAGTGGTTAATGGCTGCTTCTAAACTGGCTGAGCAGACAAGGTCGAAAGGTGAACGTGTGAACAACCTTGATCTTTCTAAGGGCATGGCCGAAATTAGGCCAACGGATAGGTTTGGTTTCCAGGAAGATAACAAGTTTGAGAGCCTTAACTTTAATTTGTTGAACTTGGACTCCAAGATGGCAGAAAATGTGAGCAAAAGCTCCTTGAGGAACACAGTTCTTAACATGAATGCTGTTTACCAGAAATGCAGCATCAACAACATTGGAAATCTGACTTACTGTAAACATAGTGGCAACATTCAGACTAGCAAGGAGGCCAACAACAATAACATCTCCATCGAGAGTAATAATGGAAACAATGCAGTTGATAAAAGGTTCAAGACTTTGCCCGCTTCAGAGACACTTCCAAGAAATGAGGTTCTTGGAGGTTATATCTTTGTTTGTAACAATGACACAATGCAGGAAGATTTAAAACGCCAGCTTTTTGGTACTTACCAAATTCATTCTCTTTCGTGCATTTTGTGCTTGTATATGAAATCTTGATGAAGGAAATGATTTTACTAATTGTATACTCCCACTAGATGCAACTTGAGATCCTGTCCAGAAGTTGAGCTTTCTGATGTTACTTTTGATGGACTAGTATCCTTGAATGACGTAGAATTGCTTTTGTTTTCTTTACCAACTTTTTTTTCCCTTTTGCAGATGAATCTAATCGTTTTTATCCTCATTTGGTAGGTTTACCTCCAAGATACAGGGACTCTGTTCGGGCTATAACTCCTGGTCTTCCACTCTTTTTATACAACTACACTACCCATCAATTGCATGGTATCTTTGAGGTTTGCACTCAAACTTCATGCCCACTTGCCAAATAGTTCCCTGTGGTTTGCTTCAGGCAATCATACTCTTCATTCTGATATGACTGCCTTTCAGGTCAGAGGTTGCTTAATTGGTATCCATGATGTTGAAAATCAGAACTCTAAAGATTTGGGATTTGCTCTTAAAAAAGAGCCAAAATGACATTTCATCAATTATACATCATATGGTTTGGATATCATGAATAATTTGAGCACATCTTTACTTAATTTAGAGTCTGTAATTTGTGCACAGGCAGCAACTTTTGGTGGTTCTAACATTGATCCAACTGCGTGGGAAGATAAAAAGTGTAAAGGGGAGTCGAGATTTCCTGCTCAGGTAAGCGTTGGATTTACATTGCAGTTGTTTTAATGCATCACTTGATGTATCTGATTCACGACATTCTTTTCTATGCATAATAACTAGGTCAGAATCTGTGTTAGAAAACTTTGCAAGCCTTTGGAAGAAGATGCTTTTAGGCCTGTCTTGCATCATTATGATGGCCCCAAGTTCCGTCTTGAACTTTCAGTTCCTGAGGTATGAAAAGGTTCACATGTTTGGTCCTTGTAAATTTCAGTTCACTTCTAACTTTTAATCTCTTAGGCAGTGATCACAATTTTTCGTTATTGTGTTGCTGCAGACCCTGGATTTGTTAGACCTTTGTGAACAAGCGAGCTCAACTGCTTAAGTCAATTTCTTTAAGAATCTGTATTTATTATAGGCCTTGTGGGGCATACAAGGTGCCTGCTTTTCACAGATTATCCGTACAGCGCAAGCTTGGGGTTCAAGTCTGGTTAGGAATGGCGTGTGAGCCTGTTGAATAAGTATGCCTGTGTCTCGTGAAGATGCTTTTGAAGCTTTGCCTATGTCTGTGTCTCGTGAAGATGCTTGTTAATCTTTGCCTCTAGTTAAGCTTTGCCATAGTTTCTGCATATTGTTATCAATCTTGTAGACAAGACTGGCTAGGTGTAGAGATAAGGCCGATGTGTAACCATCAGGTCCTCAGGAGTGCGAGGCACCTGAAGACCTTATCTTCTGCATGTGAACCGAACGTGTTAACACTTTTCTGATCGCATTACATAAAAATCTATTGTTACTGGTTAAAGTTTTTCTTCCCCTACGAAGTAGGAAGTGAGAATTTAAATGCTGCATTACTTGTATCTTGTAATAGTTTGTTTCCTGTTTAGCTTGCCACGAAAATTCTTTCAGGCTAACAGTAAGTTCATCGCTTATTGCTGGCCTCCGAGGTATCCTACTGACTTTCCATTTCCTCCAGAATGAAAGAAACTGATAACATACGTGCAAAAAATGAAGCTCATTGACGAGAAAAACAAAAACACTAGCTATATTAGCTAGACTAAACGAAAACAAAAGCAAAATGTAAGAAAAAACAATAGCTCGTCCATTTTCCTTCGAGCAGATGTGAAGGGCACGTTAGTACAGAAAATTAAAAAAAAAAAAGATGCAAGACAAATTAGTTCCAAGTTTCAATATTTTTCATCTGCCACAGGCATAACGACAAACCCTCTTGGCTTATGTTAATCTGAAATCTAACTACAATAAGGAGAACATGAAAACCAGGATACAACACAATTTACCAGCGTCGTAGTGAAGACAGAGCTTGTGAAGTTGGTAGTTATAACCTATAATATAATGCCTAACTTGGGAAGAAACAAGGACAAATGAAGGATTTATACAGATACATCACAAGTGCCAAAGTTTTTCCAACTATGGATTAGCTTCATCCATTTGTGCAAAGAAATCAAATACATCTCCACTCTGATTCCTTCCTAGGTTGGATGATGGTAGATAGTGGCTCAATTTCTCTTAGCAACTTGAATTTCCTTCGAGACAACTGCTTGAAATGGGATTGATATATCAAACAGCAGCTTGAACGAGAAAGGTACGAATTCTTTGCAACAGCTCGGCCTTTATGGAATCAGGGATAGATGCTACAAAGGCAAGGATGGGCAGCAACTTTCAGACAGAGGAATATGATGAAGGAAAATGATGATTAAGAAGTTCCAACAGAACTGGAAAAGAATGGAGTATACCAGCAATAGAGTCCAGATAAACTTAAACCACAAAAACAAAAGATATGCATGACAACATTAAAGCCTAAGTACTCAGGCAATGGGAGCACATGAGAATCTGTGATACTAAATATTCAGCTCCTAATCAGCAAATCATATACAGCAACTTCCTATAACAAGAAAAGAAGTTTCCTTTGTCGATATTGCAACAAAAGCTACAGAGAAATACACACCTCTGCCCTTAGGTGTAATTACATGTATGAGGTCATCCACTGTAACATTATTCCTTCCGTTCTTTTCTATAAATGACCTACAATAATCAAAATGGAGGGAGGATCCCATGTTCAGAATTTAGTTCCACCAACAGAAAAGGAAACTAATGGCTTTCTCCATCAGTAAAACAAGTGCTGAAATGATAACATAGGAAACTATCAAAGCAATGGAATGTAAGTCAAAGAGAGATTGAAAATGAGAAAACACCTAAGGAAACAATAATAGCTCAGGTCTACTCAAAATTCCCAGAAATTGCATTAATGCCTATACCAATGACTGCCATGAAGTGGGAATAAAAATTCTAAATACATGTTTGCAGCAACAGGATTGACACACAGCCTCTGTCTCACTCATCAATTTGGAACTTCCAAACTATATATTATTAGACATGGAATAACTTTCCAGCAGAAGCTCTTGCGAAAAAGTTTTAGTAAATATGCCTGACAGTAATATAGGAGCCGAAACATGCCCGACAGTAGTAACAAGCATGTAGTCATTCAATATGATACCAAATAATTTTAAAAGTAGTTTCCTAATAAAAGAAAGATTGCTTAAACACGGAAACAGGAAAGCTGGAATAATCCCAAGCTGGTAAGCAAATCTATCAATGGCAGTCTTTGATTTCGGAAACCTTAAACTTCCTACATTTTCAACCTGAACTGGTTGTTTTATTCACTAAAAATAATCTTCTTAAAGAAAAAAAATAGCACAAGGGACCAAATGGGATTGGTTAAATATACAACTTAATTCAGCAAAAGTATGTATATGCCATTTACAGTCTAACGCCCCTTGATCCGCATTTTCTGACAAATATCTCATGTTCTAAGCATTTAATCAACAAATATATTAGGAGAGAATCCCCAATCACTTGCTCTTACTTTAAAACTGAAAGCAAGAAGCAAAAGAAAAAACAAAGAAACAAATAAAGAGAGGGAGATCGAAACCTGCAAAGAGCTTTCATTTCATCCTTCCAACCACACTCAATAAGCCTTTCCCTAAGGAGATCCATCAACCGTTCCTTTTCTCCACTCTCAATCAACTATACACTCACAAATTGACGTTTTAATAATCACACATTGTTAGTTAACAGATACGAGGAAGAAAAAGAGAGGGGCATTTGAGGGTTACCTTAATGTTGATAATATCTTGCAACGAGGGTGGTTTCTCCTCCTGATCCTCCACCGTATCATCCGGTGTTGGCGGTCGATTCACCGAATTCCTCCTTCATTATCAAATTATTCAAGAAAAAGTGAAAAACAGGGTATATAAGGTTAACCAAGTTAAAACATTTTCGTAAAAGTAACGATCTTTATACATAAAGAACCAATCTTTAACAGAACAAGAAATCGAAAACTTCCATTGATGAAGTTGGCATTAGTTAGTCGATAAGAGAACCAATACTAACATTTGGAAGAGAAAAAGTTATGATCTTTATGACAAAGTGCAGAGCTCTGTTAGCAGATTCCAGAAAGTGGACGAAAGAAGACGTTTTTATTATTTAGAAAATGATTTTATTATTATAAAAAATGGAGGTGGGTCCACCTCCACACAAAAGTCCAACTGTTCCTTCAGTGGACACCAAGTTACAGCGTTGCACGCCTCGCACGCCTCAAAAATATCGGTTAAAGGTCTTTAACTGTCACTCTTCTGCTAATCACAGAGCTAAAGCTTTGATTTTTCTTATACTTTCAAAACAAAGTGAGCACACAAGTCTGCTTTAGTCTTGTTCGATGGCATCTGTGCCTCTCTCCTCTCTCTGCTTGCCTCAAAAGAGAAGTACTGATTCTTCTTCTATCGGTTTTCCTCGTCGGGTTTTGTATAATCCAACTTCTCTTGGATATTCCTCGTTCAACTATAAGTTTCCAAGGGTTTCTCTACTTTCAAGAGCTACCGCTTCTTCTTCTCCTTCTTCTTTAGTCTTTCGCGACCTTGATGCTGATGATTTTAGGCATCCTCTCGATAAGCAGGTATTGCTCATTATTCCTATCCATTCATTGTTTGTTTGCTCTTTTGTTTGTTATATATAACTTGCTTTTGATTGATGAGAAAGATGTTACGATTCCCTTATTTTTAACTCACTGCATGATGATCATGACGGTGTTATTACATACTGAATAGGTTGTCACTCGATTCATGTGGTTGAGGACAGAAATCATGTTGACCTTGTCTTGTTTATATTTCTGTTTCTAAATTTTTACTTGCCAATTTCTTTTGCTGTCCAACTGAGACATTTATCTTTCTTTCTTTTTTCCTTTGTATTAACTCCAGAACACGCTGATCCTGAGGATGATTCCCGGGTTAAATGAGCTTGGAAAGCTTTTGTTAGGTACTCAGAACCTCCTTTCTAGCCTCCTGCTTCGCTTACTCACCATCATTTAATTGAGAAAATGTTATCTGTATTGTATGGTTCACTTAATCTTGTCTTCTGTGATTGGTTCTTTTTGCCATATTTCTCTCCTTGTCTACTATGACAATCTGAATGAAGCTACCTGACCATTTCCGCATCATATTTCTTCAAATTTCATTCCTTCTCATGCACCTATGTCCTTAGTTCCATTTTTGGTCGAAGCTTTGGTTATTTTTTGTTAGGTACTTCTTGACTACTTGGTTTCTAGCTATTTGCTTCCTTCTTTTTATATTCTCATAAAACTTTTCCCTTGTGTGTATGATTTCAGGAACTGTGACAGAGCAAATCATGCTTCTTGAAAATATTGGGACTTCAGTTAAGGTTTCTAACAATCAGGTACTTTCGTGGTCTTCTTTTTCTGAAGCAGCTGGTACTGTTGCATAAATATTGTTAGATGATGTTTGTTGTTACTGAAAATCCCAAAGAATCTAGTAGTTTCGCAAAATCTTTGATTTATCACAGTCGGTTTTAGCATAATTAAAAATCAGAAAAATTAAAGGCACAAATATAAATTAACACCAAAATTTGATAATGTAGTTCGACATACCTTGCCTATGTCTGTGGGGCCCTCACCTAGTTTAATACTTTTACTAACGAAAATTGTTTTATACAAGGCATTACTGAGTCGACATTATTCAACCGTTGACATTATTCTTCGTCCTCACTATTCGTGAAGGTGATTCACACTCAATAACACGACGGACTCGTGTTAACCTCAACAGAGGATTTTTCTCAATAATCTTTTAATGAAAGAACAATAAATGAATAACTCAAGTGATTAAACAAAATTCAACATGAATGAGAATACTTGAGAAACAAAAGAAAAACAACTTCTCGATAAGTTCAGCTCCACTGAAACAGTTCTAAAAGTTGTCACCACACACTATAGGTTGATTCACGCAAATAGTAGTATTAACTCACAGCTGCAGCAAGAAGACATCAAGTATGACAGCCCACGCAAACAAGCCTTCACACAAAATCCAGCAGACCCCACACCAGGATTAACCTTGGCAAAAATCACACACAATATACAGAGCAACCCAGCCGTGAGCCATACAACAAAAAACAACACTCAGTTGTTACCACTCCAAGATGTCACACTCACAAGGAAATCAATCAACAAATGTTGCTGCTCAAGATGAAATTATATCAACATAGAGATTACCACGTTAGTGCTTTCATGCATTTTGTTTTATCATCAAAACAATCATACCATAGCCTCACTTCACACATCCTTGCAACCAACTCAGAATAATGCAAAGACAAAGTCACACACGCAAAGAGTCTAGACTTAGAGTCACGCACACAAGAAGTCCAGACTTGAAGTCACGCACACACACAACACAATCTATAACAATCTCACGATGTCCTTCCATCCACTAGCGTGATTCACACACATTTCTATTAAAAATAAACTTCTTTGTCACTTCAACCCTTATCCAAAAATTCAATTCAAATAAGAAGTATTGTTTGTTTACACCTCATCTTAATTTGGATTTTTAATCATTATCTTGAAGATCCAATAATAAAAAAATGCCAAAATTAAATAATGAGATATATAATAAATATCCTGACAATCTCTTCCCTTTTTGGCATTTTTGTCACAAATAAGAAATTTCCCTTAAATAAAATAATTAGACATATAATCTACATGAGAAAAGAACTCCCTCTTAATCCAACATCAAGTTCCAAGCATAAACAAAAGTATCAAACATTCATAAACCACTCAAAATAACCAAATACAAACCCAAGTCATCTCCCCCTTTGGGACAAAAGATGCCAAAAAGAAAAGTTAAGAGGTATTAGAGAATCAAAGAACCCGCCGCCACTTGAAAAATGCCTTCAATCCGCTCAATTTCATTAAACAAAGTTGCATGAGGATTGACAGAGAAAGTCCCCGAAGCATTTAAAGGAGCAGATGAAGTGTAGGGCAAATCCACAACCCGTGGTTGCTTGAAAATTCTTGGCGAGATGTTCATCAAGGTGACTGGTTCAAAAAGTTATGAGGCCTCAGAGAATTGAAGAACCCGCTGCTTCAGTTGACGAAGAGCATCAAGACCCACTTAAAAATGCTTTCAATCCGCTCAATTTCAATAAACAAAGTTGCGTGAGGATTGACAGAGGAAGTTCCCGAAGCATCTGAAGGACCAGATGAAGTGTAAGCAAATCCGCAACCTGTGGTTCCTCGAAAATTCTTGGCGAGATGTTCATCAAGGTGACTGGTTCAAGTATACTCATACCAGTTTGTTAAGGAAAATGCCCTCGAATTAGATATCGGTTAAGTTTAATAGCCCAAAAAATAGTAACGAAAATAAATATAAGCAAAACAAAATAGGACAGAATACAAAGATTTACGCGGTTCGGTCAATGTAACCTACGTCCATGGCCAAAGAGTGAGCAATTTTACCAATATGTGGAGAATGTATACAAGTACAAAAGGTTGGAACTAAAGGCCTTTAAAAACTCTATCAAATATACAGAAAATAACTGAAGAAAAGATGAGAGGATTTGTGTTGTTTTGGTGACTGAAGGAGAGGAAGGAATGGTGTGTTTATGTCTCAAACCATGCCTTCTATTTATAGTTGAAGTCCCAAGCTTCTGTCCAAAAATTTTTCAATCTGTGCACAATCTCAGCAATTGACAACAATGTCATGCGCACAGAAAATAATGTATCTATGACAAATTTTAAACGGCGGCCATCTATTTTTGACTTAATGGAGGAGGCTAAAGCATGCAACCAGTAGCCAACAATTTTTGACTTATTGGAGGGGCCAAGACATACAACAAATTTCCACCTTGACTTGGTCCCGAACAATTAATGATTTGCTCCACCTTCTCCAACAATGCCCTAAAAAGGGCTATATCACCAATTATAAATGTCAATCAAGTCCAAGCACTGCTTGAACTTGTAAACTGGAAGAACCTTCGTAAACATGTTAGCAGGATTATCCTTAGTGTCGATCTTCTGAATAAGGATCTTCTTCTCTGCAATAGTATCCCGAATGAAATGATACTTCATATCAATATGTTTCGTCCTCTCATGATACATCTAGTCTTTCGTCAAATGAATAACACTCTGACTGTCACAATAAATAGTAGTAACCTCTTAATGAAGGGATAACTCGCCAAATAAACCTCTCAACCATAATGCTTCTTTGATAGCCTTAGTAACTGCCATATATTCTGCTTCAGTAGTAGATAAAGCCACTACATGTTGTAGAGTAGCTTTCCAGCTAACGGCACAACCTCCAATGCAAAATACATAACCTGTCAGAGACCTGCGTCTGTCGAGATCACCGGCATAATCTGAATCTACAAAACCAACCAAAGTGTTGCTGGTTCTACCAAACTCCAAACTAAAATTTGAAGTGCCCTTCAAGTATCTGAGAATCCATTTCACCGCCTGCCAATGTTCTTTGCCAGGATTGGCCATATATCTGCTAACGACACTAACAGCTTGTGAAATATCAGGACGAGTACATACCATTGCATACATAATACTGCCGACAGCACTAGAATACGGAACTCGTGCCATATAATCTTCCTCTTCCTGTGACTGTGGTGATTGAGCAGCAGATAGTCTAAAATGACTAGCAAGAGGAGTACTAACTGCTTTGGCATCTCGCATGCCAAATCTCTCCAAAACTTTATTGAGATAATTCTCTTGGGTCAAGAATAATTTACCAGCTCCTCGATCACGTCTTATCTCCATGCCAAGAATTTTCTTTGCTGCTCCCAAATCTTTCATCTCAAATTCACCATGCAATAAGGCCTTCAAATGGTGAATATCT
>JANIHZ010000209.1:4727904-4751273 GCA_027478365.1 Erythroxylum rufum | reverse complement strand
CTAGTCCACTTGCCATTGTTGGGGCCATAGTCTCCCACATAGAAAGCTTGGATTATGAGTATCAACTAAGCAACCTTTTCTCTTTTTTGCATTTCCTGCATAACGTTCGTACTAGAATATGATCTCTGAGTTGATGTGGATTCGGTGCAGGATTAACGAGAATGATCTCTTCAAACATGATTGGAGGAGAAGGTCCAAAGTCCAAGTTCTGCAATACATTTTCTTGAAATGGACTCTGGCTTTTCTTGTAGGACTTTTGACAGGATTAATAGCCACACTCATCAATGTTGCAATTGAGAACATTGCAGGGTATAAGCTTCTTGCTGTCGTTAAGTTGATAAGAAACGAGAGGTTTGTGAGATCATCCTCCCATCTCAACATACATAGACACCTGTTTGCTTTAATCCTCATGGTTATCTTTGATCAACAGACTTTGTATGATCTTGGCGATGCAGGTACTTGACAGGGTTAGCCTTTTTCGTAGGGGCTAATCTCGCTTTAACCGTATTTGCTGCTCTTTTATGTGTATATTTTGCTCCCACAGCCGCAGGACCGGGTATACCTGAAATTAAGGCTTATTTGAATGGAGTTGATACTCCTAACATGTATGGTGCTTCGACATTGATTGTTAAGGTAATTAGTTTCAGAGTTCTTTATATTTCTTTATCCATACTAAGCTGGTAATAGATTCAATAAGCAGTTCGATCATTTCTGGAAATTGTATTCCAAGCTCAAAACAGTTTCTTCTTGTGACCTGCTTTAGTTATAAAGCGCGGGGCTGATACTGTTAATCAGAAACGATCTCAGAAAATCTTTCAATGACCATGATTCACACATTTTGTTTTTCTTTCCTTCATCAGTTTCACTGGATCATTAAATCCCTGTGACTTCAAACGATCAATAACAATGTAGTGTACAAATCTTAAAGTAGTTGTGGTTTCAGCTAAGCAGACTGAGACCCGTCCTTGCATTGCAGATATTTGGGAGCATTGGAGCTGTCTCTGCTGGCTTAGATTTAGGAAAGGAAGGACCTTTGGTTCACATTGGCAGCTGCATCGCTTCCTTGCTAGGCCAAGGAGGGCCTGACAATTACCGTCTCAAATGGCGATGGCTTCGCTATTTTAACAACGACAGGGACCGCAGAGACATAATCACTTGCGGTGCTTCCGCAGGCGTTTGTGCAGCCTTCCGTGCCCCAGTTGGTGGTGTTCTGTTCTCTCTTGAAGAGGTAGCAACATGGTGGAGAAGTGCACTCCTCTGGAGAACTTTTTTCAGTACAGCAGTTGTGGTGGTTGTCCTCAGGGGTTTTATAGAATTGTGCAAATCAGGAAAGTGTGGCCTCTTTGGTCAAGGAGGGTTAATCATGTTTGATATAAGCAATGTCACAGTAAGTTATCAGTTGAGGGATATCGTCCCAGTAACCGTCATTGGCATACTTGGCGGAGTTTTAGGAAGTCTCTACAATCATCTCCTCCACAAGGTCCTCAGACTATACAGTCTCATCAACCAGTACGCAACTATTCGCACAACTCGAGTTTCTCTTCTTCAACATCTGTGAAACAATTCACATTTCGGCAGGCGTAAATTGGAAGACCTAAATTGATAATTTTTCAATCAAGTTGTATAAAGGGTCTGTCAGGTTGATTTGGAACTGTATATTTTATGTCATACTTTGCTGATAAATAGTTCTTTCCATGTGTTGCAGGAAAGGAAAAATGCATAAGCTTCTTCTAAGTCTGGTAGTTTCAATCTTCACTTCAGTGTGCCTATTCTGTCTCCCTTTCATTGCAAAATGTCAAGCTTGTGATTCTCATGGAACAGAGGATTGTCCTACGAATGACCGGTCAGGCAACTTCAAGCAATTCAATTGTCCTGATGGCTATTTCAATGATCTTGCCACTCTCCTCCTTGCCACAAATGATGATTCTGTTCGACACATATTTTCTTCATACACGCCTAAAGAATTTCAGATCACATCCCTCCTCATTTTCTTTGTGCTCTACTGTGTTTTAGGAGTTTTTACCTTTGGAATTGCAGTACCTTCAGGACTCTTCCTTCCTATCATCCTTATGGGCTCAGGATACGGTCGCCTCCTTGGCATTGCAATGGGATCTTACACTCACATTGATCAGGGGCTCTATGCTGTTCTTGGTGCAGCTTCTCTCATGGCTGGCTCAATGAGAATGACAGTTTCACTCTGTGTAATCTTCCTGGAGCTCACAAACAACCTCCTGTTACTTCCCATGACCATGCTAGTTCTACTCATAGCTAAAACTGTAGGAGACAGTTTCAACCCAAGCATCTACGAAATTATATTGGAACTGAAAGGCCTGCCTTTCTTGGATGCAAATCCAGAGCCATGGATGAGAACTCTCACAGTTGGCGAGCTTGCTGATGCCAAGCCACCAGTTGTTACACTTTCAGGAGTGGAGAAGGTGTCAAGGATTGTAGACGTACTGAAAAACACCACTCACAATGCCTTCCCCATTATAGACGATGGGGTGGTGCCACCAATGGGACTGCCTATTGGGGCAACAGAACTCCATGGATTGATACTAAGAGCTCACCTCATAAAAGTTCTGAAAAAGAAGTGGTTCCTGCAAGAGAAGAGGAGAACTGCAGAATGGGAAGTGCAAGAAAAGTTCGATTGGGTCGAGCTTGCTGAGAGGGAAGAAAAGTTTGAAGAAGTGGCTGTTTCTAGAAATGAAATGGAGATGTACGTTGACTTGCATCCCCTCACCAACACAACACCTTACACAGTTGTGGACAGCATGTCAGTAGCAAAAGCTCTGGTTCTATTCAGGCAAGTTGGACTCCGCCATATGCTCGTAGTTCCCAAATATCAAGCTTCAGGGGTAAGTTACAATTTATTTTCGGGTCTGTAATTCTCTTAATCTCGAACTGAAGTTGTTTTTAGATCAGTCTGAACTTAAAACTTCATATATAATGTACTCGTAATGCGTGCATACTTCAATTTTAGGTCCCTCCGGTGGTAGGAATCCTGACCAGACAGGATTTGAGGGCACACAACATCTTGACTGCATTCCCTCACCTGGCAAGGTTCAAAAGCACAGAAAAGACTCACTAAGTTCCTTTCACCCCAAATCATAATGGCGGGTTGTTTGGAGCAATTCTTTCTCTCTCCGTGTTCCTGGAAAGTTTTGGCTTGAGTTAAAGTTCCATAGAAAAGATTCAATGCAATACAGCAGTCACGAACCCCCTTCAATTTTTTCCCATAATCATATGCTTAATTCCTTCCAAAATAAAGAGATGATACAAACAAGTCGTACATGGAAGATTTTCTGTTGCAGGCAATTAACAAGATGTTCCCTGTTATATGTATTTACCCTGTCATCCTCTTCATGCGCCATTAGTTGAATTCTAGGGGAAAGATCCAATTTTAGGATAAATTGGTAGATGAGAAGTCCTTGTGAGTTTCCTGATTTCTTTTTCAAAGTTAGCAAGGTTAATCATTAATGGCTGTCGGGAACACAATTCCTGATGGTAGAACGAGAGGAAGAAGCTCAACAGGAGCAATACAAATCTCAGATAATATTCCAGGATCGGATTGTACCTGATCTTTCAAAATCTTCTAACCTGTGGTTTATTGTTTCTAGATATATAGCATCCTAATACACGAATACCACCTAGAGAAGTGGCTGATCACGAGTTGTAAAATAGAACGCACTCAGGTATGATTGTATTACTAGACGAATCAGATGGATCAAAACAATCTCATCGATTCAGTGTTATATATTGATACTCTGTAGTAATATGCTATTACAACTGAAATAAGGATCAGCCTATGAGGGGCCGTACCTCCTGAACAATACTTTCACTACTCTCACTGTAGAATTCACACATACCTCCCTTACATGTCATTCCCCTCCTCTTTTTATATCTCATCTTACCTCAATTATTAGATGACACCTGTCTCCTATTTATAGCAAACTCATGTGCTAGGATTCTCCAAACGGCTTCTTACGCCTATTGTAAACTAATGACATTCTAGCTCTATCAATACTCCCCTCCAAAGCTCACACCTTGTCCTCAAGGTGGAAGGTTGGAAAATGCTCTACAATTGCAGCATGTTCCCATGAATTCTCAAATGTAGGTAGATCTTGCCACTGAATCAATACCTCCTTATTCCCGTTTGCATCTTTTCAGATCCCTGATACCATTTATGGTTGTAAATCCAGCTCCCATTCATCTGTTAACTGCTTAGGTAAGACCTATATCTCCACAGTATTAGGAGCAACTCTCTTGAGCAATGACACATGAAAAACCGAGTGAACTCTACCATATACAGGTAATTCCAGTCTATAAGCTACTGTTCCAATCTTTTCATCAATCAAAAAGGGTCCATAGTATCGGGAGCTGAGTTTCTCATTTAGCTTTCTTGCTAAGGACCTAAGCTTGTATGGTTGGATCTTCAAGTACACCTTTTCTCCTACCATGTATTCCACATCTCTTCGTTTCTTATCCGCCTGGGTTTTAATCTGATTCTGGGCCTTCAATAGATTGTCCCTCAATTCAGTTATGACTCTATTTCGTTCCTTAAGAAGTCTGTCCACTTCTTCCACTGCCGACAACTCCCTTACATAATCGAACAATGTGGGTGGGGGTCGACCATATAAAGTGAAAAATGGAGAAGTTTTTGAAGAACTATTATAGTTAGTGTTGAACTAGAATTCTGGCCAACACAACCATTTAGTCCATTGCCTAGGCTTACTTCCGGTGAAACAGTGGAGATATGTTTCCAAACACCTATTGGTGATTTCGTCTGTGCATCGGTTTAAGGGTGATAAGTTGAGCTAAACTTTAGCTGTGTGTTTGCCTGCTTGAACAATTCAGACAAGAATTTGCTCATAAACACCCTATCTCGGTCGGATACTGTTGAGGCAAGGAACCCATATAGCTTCACTATTTCTCTAACAAATAATGCAGCAACGTCAGGAGCAGAAAAGGGATAGGCTAATGGCAAAAAATGAGCATATTTTGTCAGCCTATCCACTATTACCATGATGGTGTCCATTACCTTACTCTTCGGTAGACCTCCTATGAAATCCATCGATATATCCTCTCACACTTGCGTTGGAACTGGTAGGGTTTGTAGTAAACCAGCAGGGGATAGTGCTTGGTACTTATTTCTTTGACACACTTCACAAGCCTTTAAGTATTTTTTTTTTGTCATTCCTCATTCCTTCTCAGAAAACCAGTCCTAGCACTCGTTTGTAAGTGTGTAGGAACCTCGAATGACCCCCCATGGGTGAGTCATGTTACTCTAGCCTATTTTTGTAGTACAATCTGCCTCTCTTAATCGGAAATCTCAGGTGTTCTTTGCTCCCACTTAACAGATCTTGCATGATGGCATTAAGTTTCAAATCAGCCCGAATTTCTTCTTCCAAGTTTTCCAAATCCACCACTTTCACCGTCGATATAGCAGCACATTCCATTTTATGCTATAAAGCATCAACTGCTTCGTTCTCCTTCCTTGGTTTGTACTGTACCTTAAAATCATACCCCAACAACTTGGCTGTCCACTTTTGTTGTTGTTCTCCCAACAACCGTTGATCTGTCAAATACTTCAGGCTTCTTTGGTCAGTGTGGATGATGAAACGTCGTCCTAACAGATAGTGTCTCCATTTCTGAATCGCCATCATTACTGCCATCAGCTCCTTTCATAAACTGACTTGGAGAGTGCTTGCGGAGGTAATGCCTAGCTGAGATAAGCTAAAGGTCTTCCTTCCTGCATGAGTACTGCCCCTAACCCCTTTCCTGATACATCAGTCTCTATAATACATGCTTTAGAAAAATCAGGAACAACTATAGTAAGAAGATTAGAAGATTTACCAATGTCGACTTAAGGGATTCAAAAGCTTGTTTAGTCTTCATGTTCCACTGATACACTTCTTTCTTAAGTAATTGTGTGAGAGGTTTGGCTATCTTGCCACAGTCTCGAACAAACCGTCGATAGTACCCCATGAACTCTAAGAACCTCTGGACAGCCTTTGCGTCCTTTGGTATTGGCCAGTTCGCAACCTCTTCAATTTTCGATGAATCAGCTTTTACAACCCGCCCCGAAATTACATGCCCCAAATATTTTAATTATTCTTTGGCAAAGTTACACTTTTTTTCGTTGACATACAGCTTATAGCTTCGGAGTATCAATAAGACAACCCTCAAATCTTTCAAATGTCGCTCAAAATCTGGACTATATATAAGAATATCATCAAAGAAAACTAGTACGGATTTGCGTACGTGAGAACGAAATACCTCATTTATCAATGATTGGAAGGTGGAAGGGGCATTGGATAACCCGAAAGGCATCACCAGCCATTCATAACGTCCTTCATGTGATCGGAAGGCGGTTTTGTGTATGTCCTCTTCTGGGACTCTGATTTGATGGTAGCTACTCTTAAAATCTAGCTTCGAAAACACCTTGGCCCCTCCCAATTCATTTAACAATTTGTCAATTGTTGGTATTAGAAATTTATCCGCTACCGTTACTTTGTTCAATATCCTAAAATCTACACAAAATCTCCATCCTCTATCTTTTTTCTCACTAAATTCACTGGGCTGGAAAAGGAACTTACACTGGGTCGTATAACCCCAGCAGCAAGTAATTTCCCCATTATCTTTTCTATTTCATTCTTCTGATAATGGGGATATCTATAGGGTCTTATTGTTGGTATGTTAGCTCCTGGTTTTAGTGTGATTGCGTGTGTGATTGCGTGGTCGTGACTCCTTTAAGGAGGCATCATTGTGGGTGGGGATAATACATCTGTAAATTTAGCTAACAATTTCTTGAGTTTCGTTGTCCTTTACATGGTTGTCTCTTGCGGTTATATTTTTGTCACACTGACTAGATAACCTTCTCCTCATTTCACCGATTTGTAAAGTGATTTTAATGTGGCCACCGACTTCATCAATGTTGGTTCTCCTCTCAAACTGAACTGCTTATCTCCTTCCATCCATTTTAACGTCAACTTCTTAAAATTAGCTCGTATGTCGCCCAATCCTTCAAGCCAGTCCAGTCCCAACACCACTTCTACTCCTCCCAAAGCAAACAGAAAGAAGTCCCCTTTTATATATACTCCTTGCGTCTCCACCTATAACTTTTCACAAACACCTTTCCCTCTAATTTTATGTCCATCTCCCACCTGTACTAAGAATTCTGGAGTTTCTAACATGTGTAGGGACAGGTCCTCCGCTACTGACTTTGAAGTAAAATTAGTAGAGGCCCCACAATTCAGTAATATTACCACCTTTCTTCCCTTCAAATCTCCCTATACTTTGAATGATCTCTTCGTAGTCAACCCCATCACACTCATCATATTCAATTGTAATGGTTTACCTTCACTGTCGTCACTTTCAGCATCTATGAACACTTCCTCCGGTATCTCATTCTCTCCTCCTTCCTCCACGATGTAGACCCGAAAGTGTTTATTTATGCAAACATGACTGGGACTGAATCACTCATCACAATAAAAGCATAACCACTTCTCATATCTCTCCTTAATCATTTCGGGTGGAAGTTGTCGGAAATTGCGTCTCCGAGCCCCACCAGTCCCTTCTCTCTGTGGTGTGGTTGTGTTGTGCACTACTGCATTCTCCTTTGTTTCTGCAGTAGCTGGAGGTCGGGGTTGGTACTCCACGGTGGTAGATCGATTGTACTAGGCTGGTTTATTAATTGCATATCGCTGCATGGGGCTCACACTGCCATGTTTCACGATACAATTTCTTTCCTCTACTAGTAGCGCCATGTCCATTAATTCACTTAGAGACCCCACATGATGCAACTTAAGTTCAGCTCAGATTTCAGTCTTTAATCTGTTAAGAAATAACCCCGTAAGAATCTCTTCATCAATATGCCGCAGGGGCCCTATTAGCAGCTCGAAGTTTTTGCGATAATCCATTACTGTCGAAGTCTGTTGCAACCTAAACAAAAGTTCATAGGGGTTTTCGGCTAATGTGGGTTGAAATCGCTTAATCACCGCACATTTAAACTCTTTCCAATCAGCTCCTACATATCGCACTTCCTACTAATGAACCACACCAACGCCTTGCCGTCTATCGCCACTACCACTGCGTCCCTTTTGTTCCTGTCGACTACCCCATTAAATTGAAAATACCTTTCTATTCTATTCAACCATCCATACCCATCCTCCCCACAAAAAAATAGGAATCTCTAACCTTCTTCCCCTCTCCTCATAAGCTCTCCCTTCCTCTCTAGCTTCAAACCTCCCAGCTCCTCTGTTTTAGTATTACTCCCCTGTTTTGTTTCTGCTGACTCACCCACACCGTTCCCTTCATTTTCATCAGCAGTCTCCACTACTGATTTTCCTTTGGACGACTCCACTCCTTTTCCTTTGATGTGTTGGCATCATTTCCAATAATGCTTCTTCCAACCGTTGGATTTTCTCATCATTTCTCTCCATCATCTCCGCCAAGTTTGCTACACTCTTTTCAATCAAGTCAATTTTCTCCATCCTTCGAGTCACTACCATCCACTATCAAACGAACTTAATCTAATGGTTCCAAGATCGTGCTCTGATACCAATTGATAGAAGTCGCTCAGACATGATTATATTGCTAGAATAAACGAATCAGATAAATCAAAACAATCTCATTGATTCAGTATTATATATTGATGTTCTATAATAATATGCTATTACAACTGAAATAAGGATCAACCTATATGAGGGGCTGTACCTCTCAAACAATGCTCTCATAATTCACACATACCCCTCTTACATGTTTTTCCCCTCTTTTTATATCTCATCCTACCCCAATTATTAGATGACACCTATCTCCTATTTATAACAAACTCACTCACGTGCTAGGATTCTCCAACTTCTTTCGCCTACTGTAAACTAATGGCATTCTAACTCTATCAGTGTACAAGCTGGTTGCCACGAGTTCCAAGTCCTTGGGAACACAAACCACCGGAACTCAGAAATATTGTCACTGAAGAGTTGTAAATTAAGTTCATAAGTTTATGGTCAAAAGAGAAAAACAAGTCGATACCACGTTTCAATACTATCAGCTATTAAAAAAGGCATTTCTTATTCATAGCTTTACGAACAGTTAGGATAGGAAGGATACATCAGAAATCTTGTTTCACTTCAGATCAAACAAGACGCAACTTTTGAATAAATCCCAATTACAGTAGTAAAATTATAAATGCTTGCAGTCGCCCCCATCATGAGTTGTGGAGGAACACATGCTAGGTCATAATCTCTCTATGCCCACTGGTAGTTAACTAATCATCAGTGCCAAAGTACCGATCACCAAATTCACCCATTCCGGGTATGACCCGGAATTCTTTATTTAGTGAAACATCAATCTCTGAAGTCACAATTTTCAGGGAGGGGAACCTTTTGCAAACACAGTGAATTCCCTCAGGGGCCTGAAATTTCAATATGAACTGTGTCAATCGTTGCAAGCACTTTAACAGGAGAAGTATACGTCAAAAAAGGATCAAGACTCACTGATATTAAGTTTAGGAATATAATGTGTGATTCAGGAACTCCCTTCTGTACTAGTAGTTCAATAGCTTGGTTGGCGGAGTTACCTACAAGGAAAACCATATTGTCATAGAAATTATATAGCTAGGAAAACATAGTGATAGTAGCACAGGAACGTGAACAGTAATCATCGTATCAGTCATCTCACAAGATGAATAAAGTTAATACTTGATTGAAGGCTGTGAACAGTAATCATCGTATCAGTCATCGCACAAGATGAATAAAGTTAATACTTGATTGAAGCTAAACTATCTCACATAAGGGCTCACTTTTATGGTGACAACAAATATGAATGATCAAAGTATCCAATTTAAACCAAAGTGCATGTAAATTTCAAGTGCATGCAAAGTAAATACCAGTTGCAAGAACAGGATCCAGAAGCAAGACATGGCGCTCAGAAATATCCTTGGGAAGCTTCTCATATATAAGCTGCATAAATTGGGAACAGGAAACTAATTATCAAGAAGAACAATCATGGCATATAATACCAGCAGGGCAAAGCTAAGTCCTAGTTCAATCTTTTCAAGTACAAACTAAATTACCTGTTTCCCATTATCACCATCCCGGTGGATTAGAATTTTCCCAATTTTTATTCCTTTGCAGCAAGCACGCAACGCATTTTCCATGCTTTCTCCACTATAAATGGCAACAGGACCATTTTTTTAGCATTAATGCTCAAGTTAGAAGCCCTAAAATGCCTCTTCAGCTATCTGAAATTGATCACAGCTTCATCTTGCAAGATAGAAAGTGTGGTCCGCAGATGGATAGAAATACAGAAGCCAGTACCTGACTTAAAGCTCACCTTCGAACAATGGAGACCCCACAAAGTTTCTTACAAAAGTCAACTCCAGTGTAAACTGATCCTGAAGTAAAGTAAAACTATCATTCAAAACTTGCTGAAGATAGGAAAAGCAGTTAAAGAACTACACATTCCATCTATTCAAATTAGATAGTTCTCAAGGTCTGAATGTCAGATTACTTTACTGCAATTACAAGTGCCAGTTTTGTGATAAGGAAGCATAGTTTGATTAATTACAATAACTAAGTGGCAGGAAAGGTGTTGCATTGTCGCAACATAGCTTCACCATCACCCTCCCCCTTCTATATCCCTACAATGCCCGGACAACCAAAAAAAAAGAGATAGAGAAAAAACGAGAGAAGATGAAGATGATCATGATATAGGAGAAAGACAAAAGTTAAAAGCAAGGAAAAAAGAAAGAAAAAGTGTAGTAAAAAAGAATAAAACCATCAGGGTTGGCCTGATAGCATGGAAGTATGAGTACATTCTCATTTATTAGGTTCAAATCTTGAAGGTATACATGGCGAGGAATGATTTTATACATTTAATTCCAATGTACCAAAAGAGAACATTAATATACGCATAGAAAGGACTAAATAGTTCAAAGCTTCACAAGATATTTTCACTGACATACCTGTAGGAGTAATAACTTGCTTTTCTGTGAATGGCAAATGGCCAAGACCATGCTCTACAACCTGAAAGTGAAACTCAATTGCAACAATCATTTATCTGTTCTTTAAGAATAAGGATGTTCTCAGTACCAATTATCAGCTATGTAGAGAAAATACCAGACGAATTAGACGATCTGAATAGAATACAAAATCGTGCTTAGATATGTCCCGATCTCGAATCAATGTATGCATACCTCTTATCTGCAGCACAAGTTTCACATGTATGTGAAGCAAAACATTCCCAAATTGCAAATCAAATTGCAGAACAAAGGAGACCTTCCAGTAGATGTATTTTGTTACGTGACATTACAATGCCAATTCAAACCATCCTCATATTTTGCAAATTTTTACCCATATTCATTCAAGTGATTATATTAAAGTAATGAGCAGTAAACAAGAGGCATACCTGGAATGTTGATTGAATAACATTCACATTGGGGTATATTTTGCAGAGGTCATGTTGGCCAAGCTTTGTGTGGATATGTTGCACTATCAAATCGATTGCTACATGATTGTCACCACCACGCGGTATAATTACATCAGCATACTTCTTGGATGGTAGAACAAAGTCATCAAAAGCAGGCTTCACAAATTTAGCATACTGCACAATGAATGATGCTTTGAGTCCAAATAGATTGAGTCTTATGAACGAGACTCGTCAAATACAACAAAAATTTGTAAACCAAAGGTCAGTTACCTGTTCAAGAACAGAGTTTATATCCCTACCCCGTTCAACTGTGTCACGCCTTATTCTACGAGCAAGCCTTACATCAGCATCTAGCAAAAATTAATTACACTCTATGAGAGCCAATGAGGCAAACAACGGAGATAAAGAGAAAACAAGAAATAAAATACTTAAAAAAGTTACATTTTAGATAAAGTTCCAAATTAAAATGTAATGCACAAGGATGCATTTAAGGCATAAAACGCGAGAATATAATTACTTAACCGATACCAAAGCTAATTTAACGTTCAAAATGACAGATATGTGCAATATCCATCACGTGGAACTAAGTGAAGGGGAAACAAACCTGTGTCTACAAAAATCTTCATATTCATTAAGTTCCGGACTCGTTGATCATGGAAAACCAGAATACCTTCTAAGATAATCACATCAGAAGCGTTTACCTGATTAATGTATCATAATGTCCACTTAAAGGGCAGAGTTAAGGTAACTTAAGTAAAAGGAAGAATTTTCTCCAGATTACAATCTCGTTACCAAAGATGACAACCCATTTACAAAGTGGAAGCCATTCTAGGAAAAAATATGTTTTAAAATAAGTACAAACCTGCCTGAAGCTATCTGAACATCGTTGGTGTGTTTTGAAATCATAAATTGGAATTTGATAAGGTTGTCCCACTTTCAACTTCTTAACGCAGTCCAGCAGCTGCTCTGTGTCAAAAGCATCTAGAAGAAATGCCAACATCAACCAATACGCATAGAAAGCTTGGCAAAAGAAAGAACTTCGAAAACCCAAATACAAACAATTCTCGGGTTTCATGACTTTAATCATATGCATGATTACCAGGATGATCAAAATTATACTCATGCACGCGCTCCAGTTCCTCAGGTGTCAAACCACGATAAAATGAATCCTACAAAAGGAATAATACCGCCAAAGTCAGCTAATCAAACAGTTAAAGAACACATTTCACAAAAATTGAAAAAGGGGTAGGAAAAGTAACAAGAAAGTCATAGTCAGTAAGTAGACCTGATTGACAAGCACAACGCGGTGATCATGAAGCTGTTGAATAATCATGTCACACACAGTAGTCTTACCAGAAGCCGTACCTCCAGATACTCCTGAACCACAAAACCGAAGACCGGCAAATCAGGGACAACAAAACTTGCATCATATTGTAAGAAAAACATGATAACTAAAACAATTAGAACAGAAAAAAAAAATCCATCTTAGAAATAAAGATCACAACTTTTCTATACGAGATCGGCCGCTTTTCAGAAAATTAAAACCAGCAAGTGGTCATCTAAGCATATACGCTTAAAAAATAAAAAGCATCAAAATTAAGAAACAAAAACAGCACACACTGAGTGAAGAAGGAGAAGAAGAAAAGACCGATGACAAAAGGCTGCTTGGTAGTCAAAGCAGAGTCAGAAACAGGGGAAGAGGAAGCGGCGGGAGAAGTGGCGGCGGACGAAGACATGAGACCGTCCAAGCGGAGGCCGGAGAAGTGGGGACCAGAAGCCTTCTCCATTACATAGTCTATAGAATTGGTCTCCTCCGGCATGGTTTCCGTTGTCTGTCTGACAGTAAAGTTTTCAACTTTTCTGTATTTTGCTCTCTCTGTTATGCTCTGTTTTCACCAGGTTTAGGGGTGGAGTCTACACAGTGAACAAGACAGGAATTTCTTGTGGACAACAACCTTTTTTTTTCTCTCTCTCTTTTTTTTTTAATTGTTCTATTTCTTTTTTTCCAGATTAATTTATTTTTTTTAAAAAAAGTTTGGATTTTGTGATGCCTATTTATTTTTATGTTTAAAGCTTTCTGATTTTTTTGATTTTTAAAATCATTTTTCATAATTATTCTTTCATTTTTATGTAAAAAGAAAAGAATGAAATGTGAATATTATTTTTGGTAGAATAATAAAAAGAAAGAATTGATACTCATAATTGTTTTTAATAATTTTGATGTTAAGATTATTTTCGATTCTAATTCGAAATTCGCTCTCAATTTATACTCAAATTTGATTCGAAATTTAATTAAGTTGAATTAAACTCATTAATCTCAGGATTAATATAAAGCAAACTTTGTTAATGTTAATAGAGATGTTCTTTTTTAGAAATGATTGTACACATGTTCTATTTATGTGACCAATAGTTCAAGTGATGTTGTAAAATAATAACACATTAAGAAAAAAAAACATAATATGATTATTTTCTTACCAAAGTCTCCCAAATCTACACATCCAACAAAGAATCAATTACTCTAATTTAACCCATCATCCAATCACTCGTACAAAATTATAATAGTTTATGAAATTCATATTACATGAATCAAACTCTTGGCAAGAAGCAAAACAAAGGTGGTAAAAGCACTGATCTTGAGGGAAGTTCCTGAGGAAGAAGAAGCTGTAGTGGAAGAGGAGGCAGGTGTAGATGGGGCAGTCCCTGATACTGTAGTAATCTTCACTTTCATGCCTTGATCACAGTGGCCTAGTGTACCGCAGGCGAAGTAACGAGTGCCCGGTTTGTTCAATTTCACTACATCATTGCCTGTGTTAGTGGAGTCTAACGCAGTACCCAGGTCACAGTTCTTGTAAGCAGTCTCACCCTCAAGCTCAACCACGCTGTGTAGCCCTGGAGTGTACTTGAAAACTGTCCACCATGAAAGGAAAGGATCAAGCTTTTCATTCTATCAAAATCCGTAATGTCAGGTTTGGTGATCAAAGAAGATGGAAGGAACTTACCAAGTTGATCTCCAACCTTAAACTTCTGAGCAGAAGCCCATGACTTGAAGTCTGCAGATTCATCCCAACCCTGGCTTCCTCCAACAGTATGTTGAGCTGCTATGGCTTCCTTTGCCATGAAAACAACAAAAGCCAACGTCACCACAACTCTGTATTCCATATTTAACTCTCTCTCTTTTTCTTTATTGATTCCTTTTATTAACATCCTTGGTGTTATTTATAGTTGACAGAACTACAAAATGGTTTCTGCTGTTCATATCACTATTTCATAATTGCTCCAGCTATCGTATGAAGATCTAACCTATAATATCCCTGACCCAGATGATAATCGCACATTCTCAAAACATAAATCATAAACTGCACAGGATTTTCCCTAAAAAGCAACATACTTTTAAGGAGTTGCTGCTTTGTTAATCCACAAGTCTGAATGTCCCACATAAACCTATAATGGACATTTCTTGTAAAACGTGAAACAAAATAACGAAGGTAATTCTTCAAGAAGCTTAAAGCATGCTTGTGCTTTGATTGCCAGCAAAGGAAAACAATAGTTGGTTAAGGGTCTTGGGAAATCTTTACGTTGAAACCAAGCTAACGTTTGTCATCATGTTAAACGGTGGTCTTGCCTGGTTTGTAGTTATGTTTAAGAAACAGAAATGGATAAACTCATAGCTAATCATTACTACATCATGATGAATTCTTAGCCAATTATATGATTATGAATTGGGATGATAAATAATCCTAGTCACGGTTTCTTTGTAATGGAAAAGTTACAAACAACAAAATATTTCTGAATCAAGTTCAATCAACTTGCAGACACATCAGTGCAGGAGTTTTCTTTTATACATTCAAGTAGCTGATTAAGGTTTAGACATGTCTGATAACTTTATGACCAAGCTTCTGTAATAATCAGCCGATCGAACATTTGACACAGCTTAGGTTTCACATAAGCCTGATCAACTTCAGGTATACATAATCTCTTGCAGCTTTGTAGTTACTGCATAAGTTTTGGAAGTTAAGCATTTATTATCTGGGAAAAAACTTTTTTGCTGTGATGAACAAAGGCTGGTTAAGTTCAGTGCAGAAGCTTGAAGAAAGAAACTACTTGGTTATAGACAATATCTTTGGCGTTTACCCCCATAATGAAATCGGCATGAGCATAATCTTTGATGTATTGAATGGTGAGCTTATCAACGTCATGGAACTTAAAGCTGTCGAGCAACAGCTGAACATCCGGAGTATCAGAAAGTGAGTCCTTTCCTCCATAGCTGATAAATATAGGAAGGTTGTGAGGAATATTGGACAGGTTATATACTGGTGGTCTGGCTTCTCCATAATGCAGTAGATTGAAGAATGCAGTTCCATAGTTGTACTTTGCTAAGACCCCATCTCGAGCGGCTGAATTTTCAATATGAACAAGTTATAATCTTTATCCTCAGACACAACAATATTTTGCATATACTAACTAGAGTATGAACTTACTTTGAGACAAGTGTACCAAATTCTTGGTTGATGTTGATTGAGGCTCGTTCTTCAAGAATAAGTCAATAGTGGATGTGTTAAGACAGCAGTTCTTACCTTTGATTTGCAGAAGTGAAGTGCATATAGTAAGTGGATATGGTTTGCCAAGAAATTTATGAACCAGATCTTTGAACGAGAATAATCACTTTAGCTGCAGATAGTTAACTATACGTTCATACCAGTAAGTGAACTCAACAAATCATAGCAGTCAACCCCTGGATAAGAACACAGAACTTTAACGAACTGAGCTACTTGTACCCTGCCAAAATTTGGTACCAAAACAGAAATCATAGAGTTTTATGTTTCATTTAGGAACAGATTGTAAGTAAAAGATATCAAGTTTTTCCTCCTTACCCTTTAGGATTGAACTCTGCAAGACCGAACAAGGTAGTAATCTGTAGGAAGCAGACTAGTTTTTAGTGATCTGTGAATGAAAAATGGAACTGAATTGCAGAAAGGAACAGATTGACAATGCATACCTCACCAACAAAGGCTTTAGCACCAAAATAACCAAGCTTAGTGGTCATGTGGCTCAAGTAAGCTATGGGACTCAACAAGGCAGCTGATTTCAGCTTGTCCACTAGTAGCCCTTCTGAGAAGGATGCCAAAGCTGTTAAGGTTCCCTGTCAAAACACACCGAAAAGGACCATTAACAACAATTCACTAAGGACAATGTTGGTATAAAAGGCTTGAACAAGAGGTTCTTACCTGGGAATGACCAACATAATGCATCTTCTTCCCTGTTTGATTGTATACATAATCAAAAACTGCAGGCAGATCAAAGATTACAAGTTCATCCCATGACCAATTCCAGAAAGCCTGTCAAACCGATATAAAAAAATGAATGGAAGTTCTGCGGCCATTCATACTCAACCTAAATAAGCATATACCTAATACTAGATGCTTTCTAACCATAGCAAATACTAGTACTTGTACTACAATTTCTTAGTAATCCTTCAATGTCTTAGTGAACTAAAGTCATTGTACTCGTTGTACTATTGAGACATTAGGGATGACAATGCACTGGCTAATCCCGTAGACCTAATCCTAGTTGAAAATTTCATGTTCGATCGAGTTTCGAATGAAAATTCAAGTTCAGGCAGGGTGCGGGCTTGGATTTTTATGAATCTTAAACCTGAAATTCATTTTTACTAAATCTAATCAAATTAGACTTTACTAGTTGAATTCAGACTAGACCGAATTGGTCTAATCGGAACCTTGTTGCCAAGCCTAGATGTGCTCAATTGTGTGGTTTCATTTTGGCTAAGTGAATTATATATAACTTGAGAGAGAGAGATAGAGGGTGAGAACCGGGTCACTGGGTTTGAGAGAGGTGTGTCGCCTGCTAAATCTGGTTCCTCTGGTGTTCGCAATCCAAACATCAAAGCCTTTATCCGCTAATATCAATGGCAGATTTTGCTCTGGTGAATTCAGGAGCCATGTCATCCCATCCTACGCACACATATATATTCACACACAAACCAATCTGGATTACAAGTTGAGACAGACAGTCTCCATGAGAAGTCTAGCAACCACAAAAATCTCATTTCCTTTCAACCGAAACAAAATGAAAAAGACCTTAAATTTTTAATTATTATAGAACAAATATGTTCGTAACCTAAGAAAACGTACAAAGCCCACGTTACAATACAGACAAAGAAATGAAGGAATGCATGGATTGCATGTGTCCTTGAATTAAAAGAAAAGAAAAATGTTAGGTAGTAGTTTTGTAAAAATGATAACATTGGCTTAATCAAAGGAAAAATTTAAGGAAATGGGTTTGAATCTTTTACTCATCAAGTTCCTGTTTTGATGAAAGTTTTAAGCTTTTCAACCTGATAAAAAGGATGCTGTAATATTGACTTTATGCTCCAACTTTACTTTATGCTCGTGATTCGGAGATATACTATGCATAATAAGTTCACCTTTAAAGTAGCCCAAAGCTGAGGACAAAATGAGTGCATGACACATGCTTGTTATTATCATCTTCTTCTTTTTCCTCACTGGACTGATCGAAAATAACCCTGTTAGTACCCCAACTGAGGATACAGATGCTGTCTTTACCTTTTGTCACTTTCTTCAACATTAAGAGTTAATTAATTTTCACAGTTTCACTTTCCAATACATTGTTATCTTGATCTTCCATTCTTCTTCTTTTGCTTCCAAGCTATACATGAAGTAGAGTAAGGACTTACCACTAGAACTCCATGCTGTATTAGGACTGGCTGCTTCGTAGAACCATCGTCCGCGCTCCCCACACGACCTTCTGGTATTCTTTGCATGTTAAGTATGTACCCATCTTGAGTTTCAACCTGAAAACACAAACCATGCCTTTGCTTGTTAGTCCTCTATCCACCCAAATTGTAATAGAACTAGCTACAAGGAGTAAGGTTTGTCCTTACTTCGATCTCTTGGCATTTGTAACCATGAATGATCACTGAAGAAACGCATATACCAACTATGGAAGGATCCAATACAACCTCATTGACCTTTAGACCCAAAGAGCCAACATAAGCTTGATGGGGCAGAGTCATTAAGACCAGGAGACAGTAGCTAAAGCCAGCTGCTAGCAGAGACAGGCCACATGGAGCCATAACTTAAGCCTTTTGGATATGGTGGGTGAGAGTTTGAGAACGACACCACCCCTTTATATAAGAGAAGGAAAGTCACCACACAACAGTGTGTGAAAACGAGTTGTTCTCAGTATCTTTTTTCCCCGTGCTGAAGTGCTCAACTGACTACTGAGACTTGTTGGCTTAAAGTGGGGAGCTTTACACACGATATCCAATTACAAGAGAACAGGTCTTTAGGACCCGGCGACCCATTTCTTTGATCCTATTCATCAACAAACATGGAACTTGTACTGTAGTATATAAACGCATTATCTGCTAATTGTGAAAGCTTAAAAGAGATTGTAAGCTCTGAGAGTGGGGGGGTGATGAAATCTGTGATCATCCACAGGAGGCTGGGACACTAGACAATGGTTTGCTTTGCGTATATGACATAAAAATGACAGAAACTTGGGGTCCACATAGTGATTTGTGTTAGTTCATGTGGGGTGCCCATTATTCTACAGAAAGCAAATCAATCCAAAGCTAAATCCAGAAACTTGTTCTCACTGAAAGAGATTACTTTCTGCATTTTACTTTGTATTCCTGCAGACCTTGATTTGTATCGTATCTATACATTCCATGTTGTTTTGGACTATTTTGGCTGCTGACACTCCAATAATTTCTAAACATTGAATGATTGATTGCTGAAAATGGGAAAATAAGCTTCACAATATGGGGAAAGGTACAGTAGGATATCGTAAAAACATTGATTTGCACTTCATCAGTTGCAGAAGCAAAACTAGATGCAGAGTCTCACTCCTAGTAATCTGCAAGTCCATACGCTATAACAAGGTATCTTCTTTTTTTTTTTTTTTTGAAAAGTACAACAGGGTATCTTTACAGAATTACAGATTCTATACACCATACCCATTTTTTCTGCGAAAGCTTGGCCATTTCTGCTGCACAAAACTTAACTTACTTTATTAAATAATGGGATGTTATCTGATAAAAGGGAATGGCATTTCAGGGGCCTGATGGAAACAGATCACGTGCAGAAAACGAGTACAGTGGTACCTCATAATTTCACTTTCTACGAGTGGGGCTATTGACAATCATGTAGCGTTCTCTGCTACAGAATTTGACTCTTTTGCTAGTATAGAAATGTCCTGTGTCCATATCTTCTTGCTTGTTCAGTTCCCAGGTCAAGTCATAACTCATAATGTTGATCTTCATATACAACTTAAGAGATACAAATTCCATTGATTTGCTCGAGGGATATAGCAAAGGAATCCCTCCCTAAGCCAAAATGTAAGGCTTTTTCTGGCTCCAGGATAGTCAATGGTGCAAGGCTTTTCGCTTAATTGAGTTCAATATGCTTTTGTCCTGGAGGGGAACTTTCGGTTCTAAAGTTGGGAACTTTATACGTTTAGATGTTGGTTTCATAAATGATCATTAGTAAAGCAGAAAACGGCTGGAGAGTGGGGATGGTTGATTCATCTTCACTTGCTGACATTATTCATACAACTGACTGTTCCAGCTAAAAGACAAGATTAGGTTTGATGAAAGAACAGCTCTTTAGGCTCAAAGATAGTACGATTATGGAAAAAAAGTCCTGTTGTTAAGTAAATCTACATTACATACGTGGAAGCTATTAAATCTGCAGAGACAACAATATAACTCTACAAGTGCAAATAAGGATCTTTCCACTGATCTATAGGGCAATTTTCACCTAGGCTTTATAAATTAAGAGCTTTCATAAGGGATATAACTTAAACTTGGATTTACTGAGAGTAGAATCCTCAGACTAGTTTTGGCACATAACAGCTTCTCTATAGCTTTGGCTCTATACACACCCTTGATTATAAAAGAAAAGTGATCTTGTAATTTACACATCCAAGTCCTAGAGAACATGATTCCATATAACTTACAACCTAGGGAATTTTAGATTCCACTTGTTCCAACCGAGCAGTAGGTTTGGTAAGATTTATGCCTTACCATTCACTGCTACAGCTGGGCTCAACCCCTTTTTCCTCTCACTAAAACTTTGGCAAGAAATCAAGCTTTGAAGACAACACTGCACTGATTTTAATGATTTGTCCTTCTCAATCAGCACCTCTCCATTCTTAGTTCTTTCGTTGCTGCAGTTGGAATTTGCACCTGATACATATGAGGTAGTATTTGCAGGCTTAGGAAGGAACCCCCGTACGGTGGCCTTCATTCCCATCTTCTCATTGGCACTGGTCTGGTTGCCTGAGGGACATGGATCGTCAATGTCAGGATCTTCTTTGAGACTCTCTTGGAAAAGTTCAGACAGCCGTTTTTTTTTCCCTGTTGGGGACGGTTCAGGTACAAAACCTGGAGCCTTCTCCTCTAAGGTTTTGTTGAATTTAGGTGTACCAATAGAGAATCCATGATAGACTGGGGTATTGCCACGAGATGGCGTAAAATCTGTATTGTAAGTGAAAGAAATGAATTAAAATGAGCTGAATTCTCACAGCCTATTAGCTTGCACAAGGCAATCCCGAGATGCTAGCTGCTTTACATAGTCTATTTAGCAGTATAATGAAATTTGATTGATAACTTTGCAATCTGCACAAAGTTGTTATATAGTCCTGTATCAAATCTAACCAATGGGATATTTTTTACGCTACGTATTTGTAAATAAGCGACACCCATAGCATCTAATAATATGAGCGATAGAATATGACTGCTCACCACCTTTGACACTGTAGAATTCATCTTCACAGTCAGAATCTAACCAGGGCCGGGAATCAAAAAAGGTTTCATCTTTAATATCTGCAAAGTAAGCAAAACATGCATTAACATCAAAGATTAACCAGACAAATGAAACTAACAGCTTATAGATAAATCCATCACATGCCAATGATTTTGTCTTAGAATGTAAAAAAATGAAATCATGGGCCCATAGGCGATCAAATTTGCTCTCCAAAGATTATGTCCCATGTCAATCACAAGGGCAGATCCTCAATCAATTTGTTAGAAGTCATGACATTCCTGAAATCGAGCTTCAAGAAAGCTTCTATGTTTCAAAGAAATTAGTCAGATCAGATCTCCAGATGGCTGCATAAGTAAGCAGCTTGCATTAATCAGCAACAATCACAATGGAGAGTTGGGTTTGGTGTCACCATTTTCTAATCTTAAGAATAGCATCATCATTCAGCAAACAAAAGCCAAAGAGAGTTCAGATCCGCAGAGGATTAGCTAGTTATGTTGTCTAGATGAGAAGTGTTAAAAACAGAAGAAAATTTAGCTAAGCAGTTGGGGGATGAAATATTCCAGAAGAAAACTATAGGGAAATTTCTCAATTCTTCTCAATCCCAACTTGAATAGTAGCATTTCATTTCCATTACAACATCAAAAATCACTTGCTCTTAAAAGGAATCTGAAGAAGGCAACATATTCGTCACTGGCCGCATTCTCATCTAGAATTTATAATCTCTCACATCCATCCTTGACTAGAAAACCAATTCAATAATCGATACAAGCTTTTTCCAACAAAAATGACAACAAGAAGAAGCTCGCCCGAAAAAGAACACAAAGAACAGTAGTTGCTTTTCTAACACCGTCAAAGTCAATGGCAGACGAAGACCTGCTGAGGAAGTCGCCAAGCTTCGGCTTTGCTAAAGCACATATCGTCAAGGGCCTCGCTGACGCACCACTGGCAACTGGGGTCCTTCGAACACTGGGATCTGGACGCCATCTGAGAGCAGCTCGAGATCTGCTGCCTCTTACGGTATCTGGGCATTGCTAATAAGCTTCCGCGGGAAGAAGAGGGGAGTGATCTTCTTAGGTCATTACTAGCTGTAGCAGCAGGGAGGAGAAACAGAAGGAAGATGGATAAAAGCATCACCATAGTCATGGATGATGAGAAGGAGAAGCTGCAGCTTTTAGTTGTAGATACCATCTTCCAGATTCGAAGAAATTACTGTAAATTTGGACTTTTTTCCTAATGATTCTCCATTTACTTCAACCTTCATGAGATGAGACCACTTTGGGTTTTATAAGTCACAAGGAACGAAGAACAGAGGACGACGAAGAAGAATTGCTTCCACGGAAGTTCTGTGACCGTCTCTTACCATTTCACTGTTAAATTACTAAATTGTCCAATAGGTATACATCTATTTTCACATTTGATCTTAAATTAATATTTAAAATTAAATGGCTGTTTATAATTTTGGAGATTTTTTGTTTTAATTTAACATAATATTAATAAGTCTTGTGTGTAATAAATTTACTGAGATATTGTATAACATCAATAATAATTATGCGACTAACATTAAATTATTTTTATATAAATTAAAAGAGTATTTTATTATTACTCTTAATAATTTTAATTGGCATTATAAATCTTAAATAAAAATTAAGAGAAACAGATGATTTGAAAATGTTAACAGGAGCGTTTGAATGTTTCAGTGAGAATACGTGAAAAGATCGTACTTAGAGATTGTAAGAAGCAAAAAAAAGGACCTAAAAAGAATTACAAAGAGGTGATCAAGAGTGATATAGCAATGTTAAAACTTAACAATAACATAACCTGTAATAGAAAATTTTGGTGAAGATCTAGGTAAAAGATCCTTCGTAAAGAGATTCTTATAATTCTTCTTATAGTTAGCCTAAACTTATAAATAAGCGCTACTTGTCTCTTAGAGATTTAGATTGATAGTTATTATTATTATTGCCGTTTTTGTTATTATTATTATTATCATTATTAGTATTATTATTATTATTATTAATTTTCTCTTTCTTTCTCATCTCTCTCTTGGTTCCCTCCACAACCTTTCTACTAATTAGAGATAAAGTTGTATATTACTAAACTTCCTCAACCCAATGTGTCAGCGAGATTAGTGTTGTT
>JANIHZ010000209.1:4695234-4712156 GCA_027478365.1 Erythroxylum rufum | reverse complement strand
TATTAAATATTTACAAATAAAAATTTAAAATATTAAATTTTCTAATTCTCACAGTTTAAGACACGACCCAAAATATAAGTCATCGTCAAGTCCCCATCCAAGATACAAGCCACCACCCAAAATACAACCTGTGCCTAAAAGACCTCATGTTGTATTGCTAACTTCAGGTCACCCAACTAGCTTCTATTTCAGTAAGCTACCTCTCCTCAACTTTCTTTCCTTAATCTTTAACCTCATTTCTTCTTAGATATGGTTTTGTTTACACTTCTTTTTTTCCTCTTTCTTCTAAGGGAAATTTGGTCTTCATCCACTTTTTTCCACTTCTTTTCCTTCCTGCTTACTCCACTTTCACAATTTTGGAAACTAACATTTTGAGCAAGCCAACGTTGACTCTCTGTCTTTTGCCAAACTGAGTTTTCTGCTCTTCAGAAATCTCAGTAGCTCCTTTGTCCTACACTAACTTTCCTCCTTTGCCCTCAAATGATACAAAAGGCCCTCTCTTCCTCCTCAGGTTGCTCCTGTAGTTTTTCAACAAGTTAGGAAAAGCTGGAAATAAGTAATAGGTGAGGGGCAGGATTGTACTTTACACTAATGCCCTCTAAAAAAGAAGATGGTAGATTGTTGGTTTCCCTGAGCTAGAATTTCTTCAGGCTAGTGCAAAAATTAGGAAGCTTCATTGATTGAATTCTTTTGGGATAGGAGACCTGCATTTCCAATTATTAGAAAATGGGCACAAAATATGTAGAAAAATATAGGTTTTCTTGAACTGTTTATTGTAGAAGAAAACATGTTATTTACCTTCTCATCTAAAGATGCAGCTATGAAAGTGGTGGAGGAGGGTCCCTGGCATATCCATAAACAATCCTTATTTTTACATTCGTGGCAACTGGGGATCCAAGTTGATCCCATTAAACACCAAGATGTTCCTTTATGGGTACATTTGCACAATGTCCTATTTGAATTTTAGACTACCAAAGGCTTTATCATGATAGCAACCTACCTTGGAATTCCTCTTTGTATGGATTAAAATATTGCACAAAGGAAAAGAGTTAGATATGCAAGACTGTGTATAAACATGGAGTTATTACAAAATATATTAGAAAGTATATCAGTTATGAGATTGGGAGCCAATGGATCTTTGTTTGACAGTGTCTATGTTACCTACCAATGGAAGCCATCATTGAAATCTTAAGGTAAAAGGTGGATGCCTACGGGTAAAAAGTTCCTAAGAGGGGATTATGGGTTTAGGTGAACATGCAGGACATGAGTGCACTTAAAAAAGAATCAAATCAAGAGATTGTGCAAAAGGCCAACATATAATTAGTGAGTAATGCACAGGTGGTAACTTCTCTCTTTGCAAAACCCAAGTTTCAAATGGATACACCAGCTAAGAATGGGGAAAAGAAAGAGGAATTAGGATAATTAAACTCCCCTGCCAGACTAAACAGAAGTGGATCACTTGAAACCTCCTCCTCTTCTATAATGGGAGATGATCTGGGAACTTCTTTTGAGATTGTGGTTACAAGAAGAGCAAGTAGGAGCATAAAGAAAAGCTCCAAATCAACTACTTCTTAATGACTTGGTTTACATGGAATGTTAGATGTATTAACTGCCCTAAGAAGCTTTTAGCTTTAAGGGATTTTGTCCATTAAGAAAAGCCATGTTTAATTGCTTTTCTGGAAACTAAGATTATAGTAGACAATATTATGAAGCTAAATAAATTGGGTAGTGGTAGGAAATTCGTTACTAATCACCAAAAGCATGCTTTGGGAAGAATAATTATTGGTTTTAATTAAGAAATTGTAGAGGTAGATATCTTGGAAGTGGAAATGCAGGTGATGCACATAAAATGGCATTTAAAAGTACGGGATGTGTCTCTTTTCTCCTCTGTCAATATAGCTCTAATTATGCTTTCCAAAAGGAAGGAGCTATGGAAAAGTTTGATGGATTTCCATAATAGAGTGGTTAGCCCCTAGATTATCAGTGGAGATTTTAATTCTACTATGTATAGAATTGAAGTTGAAGGGAATGCTCTTATGAGAAACTTCACATCTGATTTCAAGGATTGTGTGGAGACAATAGGCCTAACTGATCTTAAATATCAGGTTCACACGTTTAATTGGAGTGATTAACAAGCTAAGGAGTGGTCTATGAGGAAAAAGTTAGATCGAGTGCTAGTTAATCATAGTTGGTTACTTCAGTTTCCTATGAGTTCAACCTCCTTTTTAGATCCTCACTTCTTTGACCACTCTCCTGTCGGGGTAAAGGGTATGTTTCTCAAACATAATGTTAAATTAATTTCCTTTCAGATTTAACAATTTTTTGGCAAACATGGAAGGTTTTCAAGAGGTTGTTCAGACAGGAATGTTGAAGGCAGCATATGGTACAAAACAATTTATATGTGTTCAGAGGCTCAAAGCAATCAAAGATGAATTGGAAAAACTAAATGCTTCAAAGAAAAGCTTCAATGTTGAAGCTATTAAAAGATCTAAGAGTAAACATTCTATAATTCAAAGGCAGGCAACTTTCAATTAACCTTGGGGATCCTCAACTTTTGTTACTGTAGAAAGAGAAACTGACCAACTATCTCTCAGCTATTCAAAATCACGAAAGTTGGATAAAGCAAAGAGTAATGGCTAAATGGCTATAGGAAGCTGATAAATGCTCTAATTTCTTCTTCAGCACATTAGTAGGGAGAATGAACAACAGTAGAATTTCTTTCATCCAAGCTAAAGATGGTAGGCTACTCAAACATCAGGATTAAATCTTTAAAGAGGCAGGGAAATATTTTAGTAGATTTTATGGTCAATCTAATAAGATTTTAGTTACCTAGCACTTGTTAAACTCTTTCATTTTGAAGAAGCTATCTAAAGAAGAAGCTCTTAATTTAGTCAAGCCTATCCAAGATGCAGAGATTGAAGAAGTTATCCCCCAAATGAATCCTAATAAAGCTCTAGGTCCTGATAGCCTAAATGGGGTTTTTTGGAAAGCTTAGCGTGAGATTGCAAAGATGGTTAAACAAGTTGTGAGTGAATTCTTCTCTACTATTGTATTGTTAAAGGAGATTAATAAAACCTTCCTTTGCTTAATTACTAAGACAAGTAACCTGAATTCCTTTGAAGAGTTCAGGACTATTGCTTGTTCTAATTTTCTTTATAAAGTGATATATAAAATTAAAGCAAATAGGCTTTAGGCAGTTTTGGGGACGTTGGTTAGTAATAACCAAAATGCAATCATGCAAGGAAGGATGATAGGGGAAAACATATCCATTATTCAGGAGCTTATTAAGGGGAACAAAAGGAGGAATTCTCTGCCAAACTGTGCTTTTAAAATTGACATCAAGAAGGCTTTTAACTATATGAAATGGAGGTTTATTCTTATAGTGATAAAGGTGATGAGATTCCCTTCTATATTCATTAAATGGATAGAGGCATGTATAACCACCTCTTCCTATTTAGTTTTAGTGAATGGTGTACTAATTAGATTATTCAAAGAAGCGTGAGGTCTTTGATAAGTGATCCTATGTCTCCCTATTGTTCATCATTTGTATGGAGTATTATTGATGTTGGACCCCAAAATTTTTTCTAAATTATCCTTCATTTGTTTAATTATTTATTTATGTTTGGTTTGTTTGTTTATTTATTTATTTTTAGAATTGGGTCATTAAATTTAGTGAGCATTAATAGAGATTAGAATTAGAATGGAAATGTTAGAATTAAGTTAGGATTAAGTAAGGTGTTAGATTTAATAAGCTAAGTAGTTAATGGACTTTATGTTAAAGAAGGAAGGGCAAACTTAGAAGGGCAAAACAAAAGAGGGGTAATTTTGGAAGACAAGAGTAAAATTTAGTCTTGAATAAGTGAGAAAGAGGAGAGAATCGTGGAAGAGAGAAAAAGAGAAGAAAAAAACGTAGAGAAAGAAGAAAAGAAGAAGAAATCATGGGAGAAGCTAGAGAAGAGAGAAAATCGTGGAGAAAGAAGAGAAAGGAAGAAGATTTGTCAAGGTAAGTCATCCTTTTCTTCTTACTTTGTTAGAGAAGGAATTAGAAAGAGAAAGGGGTTTTGTGTAGAGAATGGATTGTGTTGGAAGAAAGAAGAGAAAGAAGAAACCATCTTGATTTTTAGGGTTTTTAAACTAGGTTTTAGTCTTTTTAACCTAGATGGACTATAGGTAAGTTAGGTTTAAGTTCAATTTCAACACTTTTGATTATTGAAGTTTTAGGGGATTTCCATTTGAATTTGGATTGAATGAGAATTTTGGTTATGTCAGGAAATCAAGAAAACCCTATCCAAAAGCAAGAGGAAAGGCATAATTGAGTTTGGATTTTCAAGAGAAATAAGGTGGGTAATGTATTTATAGTTATTGTGTAATTAGGCATATTCTTGCCTATATGTGTGTGTGTTTGATTACTTGAATTTGATTTGCTTGATATTGAATTGTTGTGAGTGCTTGGAAATGCATGATGATTTATGATTATATTATACCTTGAAAAGAGTTATGACATTTTGAATTAAATGAAAAGAGGAAAAAGCATGAAAGTATGAGCATTTGATGAAATGAATTGAGCATGAATATGTCTTTTTGTATGGGTAAGAGAGGAACCATTTTGTTCATCACGTGCACGTTGACAAGAACTTTCTCTCGGCTGCCCGCTTGTGGCATATGAGATTCGCAGAAAAAGGACTCATTTTGTTTATGGTGTGAACTTCAATTTCACCATTTTGTTCCATAGAACCCTCGAGCCAATTTGTTTGTGCATTGCATTTGATTTGTTGAACATGATGAATAATTGAGTGTTATGCTGGATGGTTGAAGTATCAAATATTTATGTGATAATATGCTTGACTTTGAGTTTTGAACTAGAATTGTGAATGTTTGGGTTACTGGATGTAAATGAGATATGGATGTATAGGTATAAGTATATGCATATGTATATATGTTTGATTGTGTGGCTCATTACCGATGGCTATAAATATATTAGCCACTGAGCGTTGTAGCTCAACCCAATATTTTCCACTCCTTAGGTGCAGAACGAGAAGATCGTTGATCCTTACAAGGCGTTGGGACAAACTCCAAGATAGTTAGAGACTTTTGTAGCTAAGTTAGTGACTAGACTTTTGGATAGCTTTATAAGCAGATCAAGCATTGAGCTTCCATTTGTATTTGTATTAAGTTATTGATGTGTTTGATTGATATGTAACTAAAGCTTTGTAAACTCATATCTTTTGATGTTAATGAAACATATATACATTATGTTTTGCTTATGATTTTCCAAGTCTTTACATTGCACTTTTTCAAGTCTTTCATAGGGGTACAATTTGTGTAATGACTTTAGGGGAAAAACTGGATTAATCTAAGCTAAATTAGACAAAATTGTCCTCCTGAAAGTTGTAGTTTATCCTCTTAACTTTCCAACGGTATAAAGTATGAAATTTTTGGATATCGGAGTTGAGAGACATGACTATTATAAGTTGGTAATGCTGCATGGGATGTATATACGGACAATTATAGTAAATGATGAAAATTTGTGGTATTGATGAATCAAATGAGTAGAGATTAGAGGATTTAATGAAACAAATTTGGTGGTTGAATTGATATGAAGTGATATTACACTAGAAGAGGTGAATTTGAGAAGATTATAAGTGAAAGTAATGTTAGAATGGATGTAGGAACCATTGGAGAGGCTTTAGAGGGGCTTAGCTATCACCTATATTTGTTAGATGGACATTAGGTCTATTAAATGGACCTTCTTGGGTCTGTAAGGATGCCCAGCCTCGCCCATGTCCATTAAACAAACCTTCTCAGGTTTGGAAAAGCCCCCAGCCCCGTGTATGTCCGTTAGGTAGAGGTGAAAATTTGCATTTTTGACCCTCTAAATGGCATAATCTCTCTTCAGGGTCTTCACAAAATTGTAGATCTCAACGTCCTCTTCGAAATTGTCCTAAAATAACCTCAATCTGACATCTTTAGGGAAAGTTATGCCAATTGTCCCAAAATAGGTATAATATGATTGAGGACATAATCATGTTTGATTCTTTTCGCCATAACTTCATCATCCGACCTCTAAATGAAGTGATTGTTAAAGCAATAGATTCCTAACACATTTTTCTATCTATTCATAAAATTTGGTAGCCTTTAGTGTTGATTCAAAAAAGATTGATGGAAAGGAAGTGAGGGAATCGGTTGGAAGGTTATGACTTGGTTATGAACATACCTTGGATTTTTGATCATATCTTGATCTATTAAATTGTGGGCTCATTGATGCTTTTCTTAAATTCAAGATTTCATTGAAATAATCCTATAAGGTAATACGCTCACATTTTATGACATTTTATGACTCCGGATGTTGGGCTCCGGAAACAGGGGCCCAACAAATAGTATGTTATTCTTCTTGATATATTGAGTGAAACATGCATGATGATAGTTTTGAGACAAAGTAAAATTGAAAATGAAGTTAAATATGTGTTGGAATATGTTAGATGGAGTGTTTTTGCTTAACATGCATCCCTATTCTAGTCATATCTTGATTTGTACATATCCAAATGGCATGATTTTAAGTTTATAATGAACTAGAGACATATGGATATATTTTTATGAAGGAATCGAATTTGAACTATGTCTTTAAGGGTTTCCAAAATTTGGCTTAAAGTTGAGTACAGTGTGTTGTCGCAGTTTGGGAAAATTCTATAGTCTTTTAGGTATAACTTACAGAATACTGAACCAAAATACATGAAATTGGTGTCATTAGAAACTTAAGACATATAGGAACAATTTTTTAGAAGAATGTGGAATAAGCATGATCATGCATAAGCATTCCATTTGGATATGTACAAATCTAGTTATTTGGACATATGGATATATTCTCGAAAATCTATTTTGAGAAAATCTGGAATGAATCTTGAATAAGAGGTAGTGCATGATCGTGCATAAGCATGATCGTGACAGAAAGGGAACATTAGTTCACAATCATGACATAGAGGAGACCTTAGGAAGTGCACGGTCGTAGGCAGTGAAGGTGTATAGCTGTTTGACAGCTTTCAACACCCTTCACTCTTTTAACCATAACTTTTTCTCCAGACCTCCGATTGACTTGAAATTTGAACCACAAGCTCCTCACACATTGTCCTTCCTCTCCATAAAATTTCATTGTCATATGAATTCACTAGGAAAGTATTGTTAAATGGTTGATTGGTGAACTTAAGAAATCAAGTTTCGCAAGATATGATATGTGAATGAATTGTTGATATCAAAGTACCAAAGGCATGAGTATAATGGTAATGAAGGTGTTCATAGGAGTGAAGTTGTGATTCAAAGGAGTTGAGGAACATGTGTTAAGTAAAGGTGAATGAGAATTGGATATTATGAGAGCATCTGAATTATGATATTAGAATAACCTAGTGTTCTTGAGGTGTAAACCTCAGAATAAGCTAGACACGTATGAATGATAAGGTTTGAATGATCAAGAGATGTGATTAAGGAAATACACCCGGAATAGTCAAATTGAGCATGCATTATACATTACACCTATACATATGTGTACAATTGAATGTTTATGTGATTGCGAAATTAATTAATAGGTGTACAATATGTGTATTGCATAATGTTGATACAGGATATAATGTCCGCATCCAGACGTTTCTAGATCATAGAAGCAATTGCTAATTTATCGTACTGTGAGTGACCTAGATGGTCTCACTAGATTAATTGTTTGTTTTAAATTCTGTATTGAATTATTATGTGAATGTGATTGTGTTAATTCTGAACATTGACCATCTGAGGTATTTGATGCATAAAATACATATTGGAAGTGCTCATTGAATGTGAATTTGACGAAATAAGTGATTCTTAATGTATATGTTGAATGCCGGACTTATACATTCATATTCACTATCACAACCTCATTTACACTTGTCCGACCATTACTTCAAAAATAATATTATTATTTTTACGTTTTTTAAAAATTATATAAAATGGGTCGGGTTGGCCCGACAAGTAGTTCGACTGGTCGAAGGTCACAAGTCGACCTACCCCAGCCCATCGAATCACTAGTCGAGTCATAAGCCACCTAACCCATAATCTGCCCGGACTCGACCCATTAATATTGCTATTTGTTGTTACTCTTTATTGATGTAAAGAAGTTTGTTTTCTCACAAAGGCATACTAACTGTCAAAAGTTGTTAACAAGCTCTATTTTACAGTGTAATAATTTAGTGTTCTTTGAAATATTTATTTTTTATTGTAATGTAAAATTAAATTATATAAAATGCATTTTTACATATAAATTCAATTTCAAAAATAAATATGATAGTCATACTCGTATTTATAATCTAAAAATCTTACTTTGGAAAATATTATTCCCATACCATGATATGTAATTTTTTAATTTACTCATTTAATATAAATTCCTTTCCTATCAGGCCAAAAGTGGCCCAGCTCGAACTCGACCTGAGCAACCAGCAAGAAGCGGCCTAGCCCAAATCCGACCCTAATTAAAAAAAAAACAAAGGGCAAAACGACATTGTTTGCATTGCGGGGCTTGAGACCCAACCTGCCCGTTGACTTCCGGCTGGCCGATCGCTGTTCCTGTATCTTTCATTTTCGGCCACTCTTTTCGTTAAGTGGCTAAAATTTGCTCCAAAAACATTAAATCCACGTGTCAAGCTTTGAAGCAATCAGCTTCCACAATTCTTGTGAACGTCTCGTGTCCGACCTGGGCCAACTGGCTAAGGTCAAGTGAAACAATATCTACGACATGTATATCATGCGAATCTGTGAAACTTTCCTAAAAGCCATCCATTGCCGGACAAGTGTAAATGTCAGAAAACTGTCATTTTCGTAATTAAGCATCCAACAAGTGGCATTTCACGAACCCTATCACGCTTGCTGACTTTGTCGCCTCCCTTAAAACCTCACTTTCTTCACCACTCGAAACCCCTCTTTTGCTCTCTTCGCAAAATTGTCGCCTTCTCTCTATTGTCGCCGCCGCCATGTCCGGGCTGACCCGACTCCGGTTTTCAGGCGCACCGTCAGCACTCTGTCGCCTCGGTCGCTGCATATCCAAAGGACGGACCTTCGGATCGGCGGCTGCGGTCCAGTACGACTACGACGACGACGAGTATTTCTCCGAAGCAGAAGAAGGGAACGGACAACTCCGAACAGACGCGGGGTGGCTGCAGGCCAGCCTTGAATCGGCGGCGGGATCGAAATGGGTAAGGGGAGTGCAGTGGGTGTTGATCGGTGAACCTGGAGCTAGAAAGCACGTGTACGCTGAGAAGCTCTCTACGCTTCTTGAAGTTCCTCACATTTCCATGAGTACCCTTCTTCGACAAGAGCTTAACCCTCATTCATCTGTGTACAAAGAGGTTACTTTTTGTTCTTTTACTTCAGTCTGGTTTTGGGTGTTTCTTAAAGTTGCGATATTTGTGTTCCTGATTTTGCTTTTGAAAACGTTCTGATTGAATATATTCAAATCGTGTGAAACGTTTTGTTGGGTTGTTTTGTTTTAAACTCTTTTCGGGTTTAGATTGCGAAGTCTGTCAATGAAGGAAAGCTAGTGCCTGAAGATGTAATATTTGGGTTGCTCTCAAAGAGGCTTGAAGAAGGATACCGCAAGGGTGAAACTGGCTTCATTTTGGATGGCATTCCCCGTACTAGAGTCCAAGCTGTAACACTCATGCTTTTCTCATGGATCATCATGCGTATAGATTGTTATTGTAACACGGAATGACATTGACGTTGTCACTATGGATTTTCTTGCAGGAGATCCTTGATCAAATTACGGATATTGATCTGGTTGTGAATTTTAAGTGTGGTGAGGAGCAAATGGCGAGCAGGAATTTCCTTAGCATGGGTAGTTCAGGAGGTGCCTCTATTGCTGCTGATGCAGGGGCTGCTTTGAAGGAAAAGTTCCGGATATATGCAGAACAGGTTCTAAGAATTCTATTCTTTATCTTTGCTCAAATCAGCTGTTGTCAGTTTCATTACTGTGGTTGTTTATCTTTTTGGTTTAACTTCATGACCTTGTTAAATTATTTCTTGTCCTCCTTATTTCAAACTTTTAAGCACTTGAATTGTGTTTATTACCTTTGAACCCTATTTCCTGATTCATCATCGCCCTTGGAATTGGCAAGTTTTGGCTTGTAGGAGAGAGATAGCTGACAATTTGTTATCCATCAGGGCAAGGCATTGGAAGATTACTACAGGAAACAAAAGAAACTTCTGGACTTTCAAATGAAGGGTACACCTGCAGAAACCTGGCAGGGCTTGTTGGCAGCACTACGCTTGAAGCATATTAATGCTATTAGTTCTTCTCCAAAGCTGGCTGCTTGATCTGTTTCTTTGTTGGTAACTGGTGACTGCCTTAGTTTAGTTGCAGTCATGGCAGTAAATATATATATAAGTGAGGAAAGTGTCGGGCTTCCTTGGCAATTTTGAATCTTTCGATGTTTTGAGTTTTAGTTGTCAGTTAGATGCAACGGAAGTATGTGTGTTCATAGGATAATTTTAAGAGCAAAGAACACTGGAATGGAATGTATGACAACTGTATGAGTTTTTCAGTTCATTTTTTTCATCAAAGGAAACAATTTTTGCAGTAATGGCTGTCCATACCCTACGCAAAAATTTGAATTTACCAAGTTTAGGGCCAGATTTGAAATCTAGAAGGTCTGTTTGGACCAGCTCGAATCAATTCGAATCAAAACGTTACTTTCACTTGAACCAGTTCGGTTGACCAAAACAACTTAAGAAAATCACGTCATTTTAGCTGTGGATTCAGCCTAATTCCTTGCTTAGCCCAGCATCATCTTCTACCCCTCGACACCTTAATGACACGGTTACTGATCCATTTGACATCCTGATAATGGACTTATACTTCAAACAGAGGGTTGCTTCCTAAAGTTACAAGACTTGCCTTTTATACAAGAGAAGGTAAAGCACCAAAACTTGAGTACAGATTCACAACTCCACAATGTACAAGTACATTTGCATATATACAGGACTACTCACTCTTCGTCCATATCTCTCTGAGAAGCTCGTATCTAATCGCATTCTGATAACCGATTTCCTTGGACTTCCATTTGAGCTTTTCCGGCTGGGAGTTGTTGAAAATTGAAGTCAAAGGGGAATCTAATTCGTCAAGCTCATCATCGCTGGTATACGACTTTCTAGCAACTGAAGATCCACTTCTTCTCAACTGATGTTGACCTCCAGACTCTCCAATAGTTGCAGCAATTGAAGTAGCTGAAGGTGGCAAGTATATTGACGGAGCTGCGGTGCACGGAATGGTTGTGATGAAATCCTCCGCCGCATCCGGAGTATCCTATATTGAAACAAGAACAAGACAATTGATGGAAAACCCAATTTATACAGACACAGGTTAAGGAAATTATAGCTTACATAAGTAAAATAAGCTGGTAGACAAGGAATGTGACTGACCACAGAGTCCAGGGCTTCAAGCACAATATCAGGAATAGGGTCAGGACAGAAGTCATCTGTGACGAAAGTATCAAGAACTCTCTTGATTACTTGTGCACCAAATTGCGGGCATACCTTGAAACCAAAAGGTAAAAAGAAATCTAGCTTTGTAAATAAAGCTTGCAACATACTTTGATATCAAATTAAGATTGACTAAGGGAGCTGGAGCCAGTTTCAGAAACCTCTTCCCTGACGGATTTACTTAAGAGCATATCTTTCGGAAGCATCATCAGGTCACTCAAAGCATTTAGGAGATGAAAAGATTTGAAAGATGTGTCTTCACTCTCATTATCCTCATCTTTTTCCTTGTCAACTAAGCCATCATCATCCATACCAAATACGTCAGTCAGCCATCTTGACCAGCTTCCAATCTGCTTTCAGAAAAAGATAAGGGGAGATGATTACTTGATTAATGAACCCACATTAGGACCAGATTATCATTCGAAAACCTAAAAAAAGTCTCACCATACCTTAGTTGCAAGTTGGACAAAAAATTTTAAGTGCAGAATGCAACAAGTATAAAACGGAAAATGAGTTTGCAGGTCCTGATATGTATCAGAATGCATCCTCACTAACAAATTGAAATATCATAAATGCAGCAGCTTGTGATGCAAAATCAATGAATACTAAGGTAAGCTGTCTTATTAAGTATTCATTCCTCACCACATTCTTCAGCTGAGCACCAGCTCCAAAACTTGATCTTCCAGCTGGGATGGGAAGAACCTTTGGATCACTAATGGGGTCAGACACCGGATCTGTTGGGATGGTATCAGCCGATTCCCGGAGAATGGCATTGAACATTGCCACATCTAACCTAGCCATGCATTGATCCATTATCTACACAAAGATTAACATGAAAAACGGTAGCCATTAGGGTGGTATCATTAGATAACCAAGCAACTCATCAGTAAATTGATCATAGCTACAACTAATTTAGTTGTTTACCAGTCTGGCTAGAACTAGCAAGCAGCCGCACTCGTGCCCTCCAGCTCGAACAGGACAAAGTCTTTCACAGGCATCCTTGAAAGCCTTTTCCCAAAGGTCCTGTGAAAAGTTTACTTGGTCTTCATCACCTGGATTGGATGTTCTTCCTAGATTGTTCATTGTAGCAGCAGATTGCATGTTTGGCGCAAGAGTCTGGAGAGACAATAGGAACATAAAATCAGTCATTAAGTTTCCTTCAAAAGTAAGGTACAAGTTGGTGATTTAAATCATTAACAATAAAAAGAGTGGATGAAGAAAAGAAAATAGGACCTGCCACCAGATGGATTCAACAATTCGAGTGAAGATCCAAGCCTCAACTCTTTCAAGGAATGACACAAGTTTATGAGGGTCCTCCCAATCAACAAAATCTCCATAAGAATCATTCTTGTTCGTTTGGCTGGCTGAAGTCTTCCATTTTAAAGAAGTTGATTTAACACTCTTTCCTTCTGCACCAACATTTTTATCCATGTATGGTGTTGCAGGAAGCTTTAGCTCTTGATCGCTGATTGCTTGACAAATAATTGCTCTCATAACAACACAGTTCGATAACCAAAATGTCAACCTATAATTGCAAGTCCAGAAACATGAGTCCTCAACAATATGTTAGTCTATCGTTTTTTTGTAATTTGACAAGATGAAAGTAAGGTATAAATTCTTTAAGCTTCCAACGACGAGGCTAGAAATCTACCTAAAACTACTTAATCACAGATCTAAGTACTTCTTTTAACCGATTTTGCAAACTTAAAACACGAAAATGAAATGCTTGAAAACATAAGATTTTAGAATACCTAGGGACATGGTTTCCACATGCTTTGGCAACTAGAACCAGTCCTGATACAGCACTTCTAGCAGCACTAGCTTGTCTGATTTGAGAATCTTCTCTACAAGCATGAAGATAAAGTCTGGAGAGGCGCCTAGCTGGAGCATGAACCTTACTCATGGAACTTCCATGCTCAGCAGCAACCGAGTAAAGAGCAGCCTCAATAGCAGCAGTTTCTCTCAACTCTCCCTCAAGAATCTTTATTTTGTTTTCCAGTTGCTGGATTCTGTCTTCCATATGGGTACTTGCGGTATTCATTGGATAAACCTTTGCATTTTTTGGGTCATTAAGTATATCATTCCTTGCACTGTTGTCAGCATCTGCTGTGGCAGTAACTTCCTTGACTTCATTGTGCTGATTTCTGCTAATAATTCTGCTGCTCCTGACAGAATCTGATGGTGATCTAACAGATTTAACATGCTTTAATCTATCGATTTTGGGGTGATTCTCCTTCATTCCAGCTACTGTTATGGAAGAGTGTGAGTCACTCTCGATTGAGCCATCATATATGGTAGAAACTTGAGCAAAGTTATGCACAGGTTCATTATCCAAGGAAACCTTTTCCTCTTCCAAATCTGGAGTTTTGTTTTCATTCTCCCAATGTTCCTTTTCAATCATGTTCTTGGTGGAATAAACAGGTGTACTTCCCTCAGTATTATCCTCCAAAGAACAATTTTCAGCACCCTGATATTTGCCACGATCTTTTTCATTTACTGGAAGATCATAACTTATAGAACTATGCTTGCTTGCCTTCAAAGGATTTTCATACTCATCTGAAAAATAACCTGATGTATTATGCTTACTGTTGTGTTCAGCATTGAATTCAGTAATGCGTTTGAAGCTAGGAACCTTTTCTTGAGCCTCCAGCTCCAAATCTAGATGTCTTCCATCTATTGTGCTTGTATTGTCCTCCTCCCTTGTATCTTCATAAGTATAGTGTGAGGAAGAAGAATGAACACATTGAACTGCATCATAGTTTTGGATTAACAGTGAACTACAGTCAGGGGAGTTCAAGACAGAAGCACTAATGTTTACTGTGAGCCAAAAATCAGAACATAAATTCAGAGAGAAACAGCACATGAACCTTCATCAGAATTTTCTGGTGGTGCAAGGTTTTCTTCACATCCAAGTTTTTGACCTATGTTATGATCCTTGCTAACTCTTCCTTTTTTCTCTAGCAAACTGTCTGGACCATTCTGCAAGTAACAAGAAGGGTAGCTTTATGATGCCAAACAAAGGAATTATTAGGAACTGTCACAGATCCACAAGAGGTTGTTTCTATTTATAGCCCCAGCAATGAAATTATCAACCAAAAATATTGAGTAGTGGCAGAGATGAATATAATGCATGTAACAACCTATCCATCAATTCGAGCAAGGTTCACATGAACTGAAAAATATCATTTCGACAGCAATGCAGCACAAGTTGATAGGAGCCAAATTAGCCATGTGAAACTAAGGTCAGATGACTAGATGAGTAACATCACTGAATAGAAAGATTAAAAAAGAAAATGACATTATTAATAGCATTAATTACCTCTGCATTTTGGGAGGGCAAACTTCCATTAGTCAAAGATGAGTGTGATGAAACATCATCATCAGTGAATGAGGAAACCTCAGCTTCCTCGACATGTTCTTCGTTCATCAAAGTTGAAACTAATTCTCCTCCATTCTTGTCAAGTGAACCTACTTTTGCCAGATTGTCCTTCAGGGAAGGGCCAGCATGACCCTTATCAACCCGCTGAACATTAAAGTATAGCATTGGCTCAGATGAGTTCCTAAAGCTCCTATTGCTGTTCATTGGAACACTAATGCTCATGGTCTCTTTGATAACGCCATAATCTGCCAAATCTATGATAGCAGTTGCCAATAATTGCGTTTTATCCCTTCGAGGTTCACATAAGTTGAATTCTACAATATTCTTCTGGAAAGCTTCACCACCCTTGCCTTTGGCAGGAATTTTCCTTGTCAAAGTCACAGGCAATTTAAAGGATTCATTAAACTCAATCTTCCCGTCACCAGCGATGGATCCAGGAGAAGGAACAACAGTGTTTGTAGATCCAGAGTAACGACCACCACTTTCCCATTGAATCAGAACTGAGCGTAGAGATTTGAGTGATTGAGATGGGGGCCAAGGCTTAATCTCTTGAATATGAATCAAATAATTCACTTGAACTGAGCCTCTCTTCCTGCCCTTTGCACCGGGACCAAGAACCATTTTTCAATGAACACCTTTACTATGTCAATATAAGCACCACCTTTATATGCTAATCAACATTAAGCAACAAAATCTCTGAATTCCTACGTTCCAGAAAGAAACCTGTAAGAACTTAAGGCAGAATACTAAGTACGAGGAACATAAAATATGATCCAATGCTAACACTAAATAAGAGCAACTAACTGTTTCAATGTGTGAGAACCTAATCTTCCATTTGACTACTAATCTTTTTCTGAAACAGAAATCTCAGCTTTTCTACAGCAAAGAACATAGTTTATACATCAAAAAATTGAAAGTAATCCAGACAAGAATGAGATAGAAGAAAAAAGACGAAAATAGCACACAATAAATGATTGCACACAATGAAAGCAACTAGTATCGAATTATAACCAACAACATGCAAAATCTCTGGTTCAGGACCTACTATTAAGTACATACACCTGTAAGAGTGAATACGGCAAAAAGATGGAAAGGATTAACCTTTAAGCTTTGAGAAAGCACAAAAAGCTACTTCAAACAAAACATACAAGAATCAAACATCAAATCTACGAAAACCACAGCCTTAAGGTAGCTCAGAAACCGCATTTTGGATGAGTGCATCTTAACAATCCAAGTAAATATAAATGCACGCTACCCACAAGATCCCCTCATTAAACCAACCCAACAAAAGACTCTCAAAACAGCTAAAGTTTCAATCTTTGAGCTCATAGAGAAAGCACAAACACCAAAAGCAAACGCTGTCAGACCATCCACTTAACAGAGACCACCTATAACAACAAAAGGAAGTAAATTTTGAGGACTATATACATCACATTTAGCTCTGCATGCCAAACAAGTGAACAAAAAAATGTCTCTTCACTCTTCTGCACTATTTGAGAGTGTGAGAGGGTAGAGACAACTGCAAGCCACTGAGAAAGAACAACGTCCGGTAATGAAAATATAAACATAAAAAGAACAGAATAAGACTTGTATATGAAGTAAGGTTTATTTAAAAAATGGGATTTCACCGCTTTGTAGGAACAAGGATTCTTCTTCTTCGTCTTCTTCTTCTGTTTGCTCTTTGTTTTGAGGAAAGTCTCGTGGCAGACTTGAACAATGACGAACGGTAATTAATGAGCAATAATACCCCACGCGCAACAGGAGTGTTTAGCGACTCTTCCCTCCATACATTGTCGGTGAGGATTTCACGGTTACTGATAGCGCGTGTGTATGGGACTCAGGGTGTCGTTTTCTAGCTTGGTTGGCTTAGATTCCACCGACAAGTCTTTGTTATGTTACTAAGTTTTCTGGAACGAGCTCCAATTTCACCATTAATCTTAAAATGGTTTTAAGCAGTAAAGTTCGACTTTTTAGAGTAAAAGCATGAATCTTTTGATTCAGGAAATTTTATTTTTAAGAAAATTTTAATATTACATAAATATTACATGTA
>JANIHZ010000209.1:4663926-4674985 GCA_027478365.1 Erythroxylum rufum | reverse complement strand
AAAGTAGAGAGTAAAGTAGAGGGCAATACTGATATCAGGTAAAAAGTTAACTTCAAAATCTCCCATTATAGTGCTTTTAGAAGGGATTAAATAAGTTAACCAATAAATTATTTACCAAACACATAAATAGCTTTTTAAGATGGTCAAAAAGTTAACTTTTAGTCAATAAACTTAAAAACAACTGATAAGTTATTTACCAAACACCCCCTTAATCGATTTAGAGTAATATTTAATTTTAATTTTACTCAACATGTTCAAGTTTTACTTTAAGAGAGTCTTTTGTAACCAAAAGTCATAGGCTCATGGACCCAAGCAGGTAGCGATGTGTACTGAATAATTCAACAATGAAGTTAAAGTAAAATTTTTTAAAAAAAAACTTAATAGCATAGGCTTGGGTATTTTAATGAAAGAATAATTTTATAAATAAATCTCCTTCTATAAATAAATCGCAAGCTCTGCACACTGTCCCCTGGCACTCACTTCCTTTCTCTCTTAAAAGGAAAAAAGGAAGAAGAAGAAGAAGAAGAAGAAGAAAGACAATCATAGAGTGAAAGCGAGTGTTTGTTGTTCACCACAATCGCTACCCCAATGACGGTGTTCTCCGGAAAGCAGGTAGTTCCTTTCGACTACGAGGCCGAAGTCTCCCAACGCCTTCTCGATGCTATCATCGCCGGCGATCTCGACTCCGCTCTCGAGTGTATAGCGGATCCTTTCGTCGACGTCAACTTCGTCGGAGCTGTGTGCTTGAAGAGCAAGAAGAGCGAGGTCGTTTTGCGCGACGAGTTGCCCATCGAAGTTCGCTTCGATTTCGAGGAGTTCAAAACCAACGTAACTGCTCTTTTTCTCGCTGTGCACGCCGGAAACGTGGCTCTCGTCAAGAGACTGCTGGTAATGCAATCGTCTCGCAAGAGACTTGAACTGTTCGACTTACATCGTTATTTACGCTGGTTTTTCAAGCTTTACTTTGGTGCTTGCTTATATTGATTAAGTTGCGGTTTTAAAATTTTAGAAACTGTTTTATTTTCGAGTTACTAATTTTCATTGACTTTGTTCCGTGAAAATTTGGATTCGTAGGGTTCTTTTCGAACTAACTTTCCTGGCTTTTTCTCACCTGCAAATGGCCGTTCTTTTCCCGTTTCATTGTTGAGAAAAGATAAGAAAACAACAAAGTAAAGATAAGGCCTCTCGAATTCGAATTTTGTCGTGGGAGTCTCATTTGTTGTATCTGGTTTCAGTTCAAATGCGTGTCATCTGTGTTCTTTCATTAGTTTATCTTATCAAATCATGTGAAAGAGAATTAAGAATTGCAGAACAGAACTTCTTTTTGTCCACTTTGGTTGATTCGTTTCCCTTTTGCTGTGGTTGGATGAATTCGAAATCAGTAATGATTCATTTCCCTTTCGCTGTGGTTGGATGAATTCGAAATCAGTAAAATTTAAAAAATCTTCAGCTTTTTGGAACATAGGATTTGAAAATGTATGCATGTAGGAGGATTTGAACCTGGTGGACCGGTGGTCCCTCTTGCGGGGTAAAGTTTTCACTTTTCAGCATCTGGGGTCTAATTCTCGGAGTTAAATCCTAATTCCTATATATTGCCATTGAGTTCAAAATCAAAATCGCAATTTTCTTGGCATTTATGTCCCCGTCCAACTTTAATGACCGGGTTTCTCGTCAATCAATATTAAATTTGGAGCTGTTTCCCATTCATATCTTTACTCTTTTTAGTTTTTAACTCTCTAAATTCTGGGTACGAATCAGATTCCAGTTCTCTGCGATTAAGTCTGCCTTTACGTTAGGCTGATATCTAGCAATTTATTTAGTTGTCGGCAAAACTTTTCGTGTGTAATAATTTATCCTGTTAATCATATATGTGATTTTTTGGTGTGTCATGGACATAATATGTACTATTATCTTTTTGTGGTAATGTTGACGCGGTCAATGTGCGTGAGCAACCCTTGCAAAATGTTTCGGTATTTTAGCATAAGCCCTGTTACCCTGTATGCTTCTTAAAAATATTTGGTTTTAACTTCTAACACATCCTCGTATATGGTGTTCTTGAGGACACGATATGGAAGTAAGAGCCTTTAATCATTCATGGTCTTCTAGGGGCCCCTGTGGAGTTGTATTTGTAGCCAGTGGTGGGAACCTAAAGTGCATGATACATCCCCTCTACGTCAAAAAATATAAATGAAGATATTTGATTGGCTGCTTGATGAGAGCTTCCTTACATCTTTGTCTAGCACGTCGGTGATGTTCCCCAATCTTTGTCTGTATCTGGCCACGGAGCTATTTGCTTCCATAATCTCCCGTGGCTTTTCTTGTTAAGCTATGAAAAGATGTTAAGCAAGCATGAGGACAAAAGTATTGTAGTCAGCGTGAAGTCAACCTATGGAATATCTTCACTCTTCTTACGGAGTAATGAAAGATTTTGACTTTTTTGATCGTAGATTGTTGGAGCTGACGTGAACCAGAAACTCTTCAGAGGATTCGCGACAACTGCAGCTGTGAGGGAGGGCCACCAAGAGATACTGGAGATCTTAATCAAAGCTGGGGCATCTCAACCTGCTTGTGAGGATGCTTTGCTGGAAGCGAGTTGTTATGGACAGGCTAGGTCAGCGGAGTTGCTCATAGGCGCTGATTTGGTCTCGCCGCATGTTGCTGTTCATGCTCTCGTCACAGCAGCCTCCAGAGGATTTGTAGATGTGGTGGAAACTCTTATAAAGGTAATATTTCATCTCCCAGTCATGCCCTTTTACCCCATTTTCCCGAAGCATTTCATATATGAAGCGCTAAGTTCCCCAACTCTTGCATTCTTCAAAGAGTAAAGTTTATTCCTTCCAATACATTTTAGGAGAAGTCTGCTGCACGCTAAATTCATCCTATCTATTCAAGTAAAACAGGATCTTCCAGAGTTCCAAATAAACTGATTATTTGTCCTATTTTGACTTGGTCGATATCATTTAATGGCAGTGTGGTGTGGACGTCAACGCAACTGATAGACCACTGCTGTTATCCTCTAAGCCTTCTCTACACACCAATGTAGACTGTACTGCTCTTGTTGCTGCTGTAGTTAGCAGGCAAGTTGGTGTTGTATGTATGCTGCTTAAGGTACTTTTCCACCCTTGCCATGTTGCTTGTGTAAAAGGATAGTCAAGTGCCTGACATTTTTCTCTTTTGCTATCAGTTATCGGTGTCTTATGAATATGCGACTATGTTTAATTGATTTAGTAGACTATAGTGGTCATTCAAGAGTAAGAAGTAATTCATTTATGGATGATGATGAAGCAAAATACTTTTATTGCATACTGTGACGATGAAGCAAAATACTTTTAGTGCATACTGTCTTTGTGAGTCTGTTGAATAGTTGATGATCAAATCCAGTTGTTGCATAAGAATCTTGTCCATAAATACTTGAAAGAAAGATGCAGGTGATATGTCTGTCGCGGTGGATGACAAATTACATTGGCACTAAAATTTGTTTCTTTAGTTGACTCCAATTTAGTAGTACCTTTTCATCTTTGTTATTTCTCCTTTATAAATGCATATTTCTGTTGAATGACTGTAAAACAATTGTGTGATTAATGGTTTGAACAGGCTGGTGCCAGAATAGATGCTGATGTGAGATTGGGAGCTTGGTCATGGGACACATATACAGGAGAAGAGTTCCGTGTAGGTGCTGGGTTAGCTGAGCCCTATTCCATCACCTGGTGTGCAGTGGAGTTTTTTGAAGTTACTGGCACCATTTTGCAAATCCTTCTGCAACGCCTGTCACCCAACACTCCTCACTATGGAAGAACTCTTCTCCACCATGCCATTCTTTGTGGCAATGCTGGAGCTGTGAAGGTGCTTTTGAGCTCTGGCGGCGATGTGGAAAGTCCCATCAAGACATCAAAAACTGAGTATCGGCCAATACACATGGCTGCCCGTCTGGGCTTACCAACAGTTCTTCAATGCCTGATTGACTCAGGTTGCGACATAGACTCAAGGACTGATTCTGGTGATACAGCTTTAATGATTTCTGCTAAACACAAGCATGGGGAATGTATTAGAGTACTAACTATGGCGGGTGCTGATTTTGGTTTAGTTAATACCGCTGGCCAGTCTGCAAGTTCTCTTGCTGTATCTAGTCGGTGGACCCTAGGCTTTCAACAAGCAGTTCTTGATGTTATAAGGACTGGAAAGATTCCCAAATCCAACGACGTATCTGTTTTTTCTCCTCTAATAATTGCAGCTCAAGCAGGTGATATGGAGGCCTCAACTGCACTGCTTACATCGGCAGAGATTGATCTTGATCACCAGGATGACAATGGTTTGTCAGCTGTCATGTTTGCTGCTTTAAAGGGTCATGTTGATGTGTTCCGCTTGCTGGTGCATGCAGGTGCTAATGTAAAATTACGCAACAAAGCTGGCCACAATGCGATGGACTTGTCTGAATTAAACCAAAACCGCGATATGTTCGAGAATGTAATGCTTGAATTTGCTCTTGAAAGGGGCAACCGCAATGCAGCAGGATTCTATGCATTACATTGCGCAGCTCGTCGGGGAGACTTGCATGCTGTCAAATTATTGACAAGAAGAGATTATGATGTGAATGCTCCCGATGGCAATGGATACACTCCTCTAATGTTAGCAGCAAGAGAAGGCCACAAGGCCATGTGTGAGCTTTTGATTTTCCATGGAGCTGAATGCGAATTCAAGAACGCTAGAGGTGAAACTGCTCTCTCCCTTACAAGAAAGAGTAATGGTGTAGGAAATGATGCAGAACCAGTAATACTTGACGAGCTTGCTCGCAAGTTGGTGTTGTGTGGTTCTCATGTACAGAAGCACACCAAAGGTGGAAAGGGATCTCCTCATGAGAAGCAAATAGTAATGGTTGCAGATGCTGGAGTACTAAGTTGGGGTACATCAAGCAAGAGAAATGTTGTATGCCTCAAGGCAGAGGTAGGTCCAAGCCTTGCCTTTCAGAGGAACAGAAAGAAGAGTGGTGATGGAGACTTACCAGGGTTGTTTCGGGTTTTAACTACCAAGAACAAGGAGCTGCACTTCGTCTGTAATGGTGGCTCTGAAATGGCCGAGCTTTGGGTCAGAGGCGTAAGACTTGTGACAAAGGAGGCCATTTGTGGTAAATAAGAGGGCTAAACAAGAACTTGGATGTCTAGAACTTTAGGTATTAGATTAGATCCTCAGCTGAGTACTTCACCTTGAAGTAGGTTGAACTTTCAGGTTTCATTGTAAAGATTTTGATCTACAATAGCTGTAAATGCAACTTTTATGACCTTTCATTATGAACCAATGACTATGCTCGCATATCAAAATGCAATTGCTAAATATCTAAGAACTGATGTGATACTTCAGACAACAAATGCTCTATAATCAGTAAGTCAGCCTGTAGTAATTTCCTGCTCTTTTGCTTTACATATATCTTCTGCTGATTTGGTAAACTTTTTCGTCAACTCCTCAACCTGAGAAATACAATGGAAAGTAGAAAATTATACAGATCATCTAAAGCTTTTAAAAATGGGAGACATAAGCAAAATAGAGATATAAAGTCAACCTCTTTCTCCAGCCTTTTGGCTTCATCCTTTGGAAAACTAGAACCTGCTTTTTTAATTGTATCCAGTGCCTGAAAAGCCAAAAACAAAAGAAATAATAATAATAATAATAATAATCAATTGAAATTCTTAAATATCAGAGCATTCATGATGCTGAGTATATCATGAAATGGTATTTCAAAAGTACTATTGCCTTAGCCATTGTGTTTAAGGTCCAGATGGTCTTCACTTTCATTAATGTTCTTGAAGTATTTCATGTTTTACAGGATGATATGCAAGAACTTTGAGGTCCGGATAGTCTATAAATTCCGTCGTATCATGGGTAAGATGAGAAATATAATTATCAGAAAAATGTGAAGAGCAAAATATAGCTCAATTGTCATACCTTCTGGCGAGCCCTTCTTATGCTTTGTTTGACATCTTCACAAGACTTGGTAACCACTTTACACACAGCCTAACATGAATTTCGAGTAGTGAAGTTTTGAAGCAGATACACAATTAATAAGTAAAGGAAGAAACGTGGATTAGTAGATAAAAGGACACCATCAATCACCAGCTCACCTGCATATGCTCCTTGGTTAACCTGGTAATTCAATAGGACATGTACAGTATCAGTTTTTGCATTCACAGGATCTCAGTTTCGCACATACATGCATGTCTGTTATTATAACATGAAACTCCTGAATGCTACCAAAAGTTCATAGATTCCCGACATATCAATTTCAAAAACATTTACGGAGGATAGCAATGAAAACCTCATTTAAATAAGCATAAACGAGCAAAGTCAGAATACTTACGGAGGTATAGAAGCAATCAAGCGTTCACTGTCAACAGTAGGATTTATCCCCAAAGGAGATGCAACAATGGCCTTTTCTATTTCCTTCACAGTCTGCCAAAAGTAATAAAAATGAGAAACAAGAAATACTAAATAATAAACAACAATATTGGAAATTTCTAAACCCCCACACTAGTCTATAGCTGTATCTTAGTAAATCTAATAATTATAGCATAACCGAAGATTGATTTCATTACTAATGGAAGAATAAGGTTGGCATAAATGATAGCTATTCAAGAATATCTGATGATTACGAGCATGAATATCATACAATCTTGAAGGACATCAGATGGTTTAGGTAATTACATTTGGATCGTATGGATTTACAGATAAGGTTTTAGGATCCATAACTGACACAACAGCTAACCGATTCAAAGGGAGCTTTACGCCATTTGTTTCAACTATAATGTGGTCAAGCATTCCTGTAAAACCATACGATGCATGAACATCCCAAGATTGTTGGCATAAAATTAGTTAAATAAGATAAAGATGACACTAATTTCTGACCTGCTGATGCTCTTCCAGTTCTCAGTTTTGCTAATTCTCGAGACAATGCAACCACTGCTGCATCCATCTGAGAGGAAGCACTTGCCTTAACGGAAGGTCCAATATCCACAACTTCAACTGTACTCACACCAGAATCATCCTCTAGTACAGAAATATAAATCAGAATTTCACTGCCAATGGAAAACTGGTAATGTTCATCATGCATACACTTCTGATTTCATAAACATTAGTAACCCCAAACATACCTAAGAGTCCTTACTTCAAATTCACGTATTATTGGCAAACAGGGAAAAAAAAGGGAAGGAGGATGGTAATTGGTAACTTTTCCCTAATACCACGATCCATAACTACATCAATCTATTTGAGCTGTCTTCCAAGGACTAATCTAAGAGAATGGATTCCGATAAGTACAACATCAATATAGCACTTAACATGCTAGAACGAGTACAAATTCATATGATTAATCCACAAATCAGAGCATATGCTAGGTGTAATGTCATATCAAATCCTACAAAGAAAATTCAACCGAACACACTGCATTATCACATACAAAACCCGCCAACTGGAAAGAATGACAAAAAGACGTAATTTTACATAACAACAAGCACCTTAAGAACTACAACATAGAAAAAGGCCTCCAGTTTCCTCTTTATTAGCATCTAACCATAAATTCTACAACAAAACAGAATAAATCCCATTAAAAGTTAGAAAAGTACTCGACTTTTTCCCTTTAGCGAAGCCACGACGAGAATCTCCAAGTAAATCGAAGCTAGTTAATACCGGGGCTTTACGGGTCTCATAGATGCAGAGGAGATCCCGAGAGAACAAGGCTTGAGAAACGCTGCGTCTTTGGATGATACCGTTACTAGAGCTTCGCAGAAGAAGAGCAAGAACCGAGCTTTGTGAAGGGAGCACGCGTCTCAGGTACACGGCCATTGATCTTTGCTTGACTCCGTCTTTGTCTATGTTATGACTTGGACACTTCGGCCTCAGTTTTGTAGGGTTTTAACGAGGTCTTTTGGTGGTGCTTGCGTTCTTCTGGGGTTTAAGGGGTTTTTCTATTGCTTAGAAAAAAAAAAAAACCAATTTTCTGTTAATAATTACCAAAATTAATTAATTAATATTTCCTTTATTAATTTTTAACTCCTTTAAATTGCTAGATGTCCGACACCAAATACTTTTTCTCCTTCCTCGTCGGTGTCTTTATCAAACACGAAAGGCTTTCACCACATTTTCCTCTTCAACCTCGAGGGTTGTATATCCATTCAGAGGGGTTCCCCATTTCAAGGTGCTTCGTTCTATTACCATTACTTTGGTTTTTGGTTTATTGTAAAGGATCGTTTTATTCTAGGAAAAGTGTATTGCCTGGTACTCTTGTTTTGGTTGTATGTCTAGAAAAAGTTCATTTCCTCGGAAGAGCATATTGGAATTGGCTTAGCTTTCAGAGGGTTGTTTCCAAAGCTTTTTCTTTTTCTGCAAATAAGGTTGTTGCTAAAGTTATGCTTCACTCTTTGGTCTATAAGCTTGTGAATCATTACTTGGGCAAGTTTTTGTTCTTAGTATATCAGATAGTTCATAGTTGAGCTTGAAGGTTTCATTCTTCTACTTCTTCTTCTTCTTTAGAGTTGGAGCACTCGGGTGGAGAGTTGAGGAGAGACCTTTCTGATTTCTGTGGATCGGGGAAAAAGTTAACATGAAGAGCAGTTGTCTTCTTTTCCCTTTTGCAGCTTTCTATCTTGATAGAAAATATATTTTGATAGCACCTTCAAGTATGGATTAGTATTCTGCAAACTGCTCAAAAGAGATAGAGAAACAGGAAGGCTGATCAACACTTTTTGGAGAATAGAACCAGTATACTTCATTATTTTTTAATCATACTCTTTTGATCAGTCAGCATTTAATGAAGCACCCTTTTGTATTAGCTTTGGTGTATTCCAACACCTTGAACAAAATTACTTGATTCCATATTTTGTAAATTTTCATTTTAAACTGTTCTTGGAAAGGTGGATCTTTCTATGGCTTGTTGGTTGTTAACAAAACTCATAGAAGTCTAAGTTTGGTTTTATGTAGATGTGTTGAAGAATACCGACTTCATTTCAGGATTCTTATGATACGTTTATATTGTCATTGATTTGTTTTTACTCTTTCAGAAATGTGCTGAACTTTATTAGCGGGACTTTCGCTAGGTTGTTGTTATTGTTGTAGAAATGTGCTCAACTTGATATGCTTTTCCCACAGGACTCCGCTCTCACTGCCCAGAGAAGCCTTCTTTTGTCAGGCATCCTTTGGTAAGCAGTTAGTATCTATTGCTTATGTGATTCATATTAATGCTGATGTGTTTTTCCACTTCCAACTCATTAAACAGTTTATGATTTTTCCTTTCTGATATAACAAAGCTGATTCTGAAATAGATGGAGTCTTCAGTTCGAGACCATTGTCTCCTACTCTGTTCGCAGCAGAAATGGAACAAGTCAGTGCAGTCTTATCCTTGTTCTTGAAGAAACAAGGTAATTATCAACAAGTCAGACCTTTTCATAGATCAACTTGTCTCAATGCTTCAAGCTATTCATAAATCTCGATATCTAGTAGATTTGGTTCATCTGTTTGGCCATAACACTATTTGCTTAGGCTTCTTTATTGTGCTGGTGGCAATCATGAATTCCTCTGGATGTTGTAGGTCTAGAGCTCACAACTCTTGAAATCAGGGATGCTCTTATTCCTTACCTTGGATCCCTTCTTGAAGAAAATGGAAACTTTCTGATAGAATTTGATGGACAGTTTTCCACATCCACCAGTTAAAGGCAGAATCATTTAACCTGTTTCTTCGACGCATTTAACTGCAAACTGCTTTTGCTTACTACAGCTTGGAGGGGAAAGCAACTTTAGGAGCCCAAACGATTTTCCTTGGCAATGGAAAATTTGTCCTCCCGAGCCAGTGGTTGAGTTTCTTCTTGAGCTTGGACTTGCTAAATCAGACCTTCCTACCATCTTCAGCAAAAGGCATTCGATGATAGTGTCAGCAGTAAAGGTTCGTGAATTGGACTGGATCAACGAGACTCATGCAGATATGCAAAAACTTAGGGTGCTCATTTCATCAGAACATAAAAGTTGGGCACGACTGCCTGGTCAAGCCATATGTACTACTCTTTAAAAGGCATTAGAGTTGGATATGCTGTCTAAAGAACATAACTACAGGGGCACTTGAGGATCAACATGCCTAATGTAGTCTAAGCGAATTTCTATCAACAGGACAGATAATTGAATTTGAGTCATCTGGAATACAGCGAATGGTCTTGACATTCTTGGCACAAGTGTGTGCAGAATACTAGATAATTGGGGGGATGCCATAGACATCTAACATGTTGGACCAACACACTTGAACCTGGATTTTGGTAATGAGATTCAGGTTTCTGCACCCTAACATCTGGACAACCTGGTTTTCATTTCCATATTTAAGACTCTGTATTTCCATTTAACTCTTTGGTGTTTCACGACTCTTGTACATTTGTCTTGGTTTTGCTTATATTCTCAAGATATGCCATAGTGTAGCTAGGTACCCCATTCCAGAGGTCGGGCCCATCTTAGAATGAACTATATTCATTTTCAGAGTTGGATTGTATCACAACGAGCCTACAATCACAACATTTCCTTCTAATCCTTGTTTGTATCACTAGTGTTCTGCAAAATGGACTAGAGGGCTAATTTGGCTAGAGTTTGGGTGCTCACACGTGGTAGAACACGAGTCACAGCTCTGAAACATGTTCGATAAAACTGGCGGCTTTATTACTGTGTACGGCACCCCACCCACATCAGAACCCCCAACTTCTTGTCATCAATGAATTTGGAACAGATACTTTGTTACAGAGGCAAACGAAGAAGAAGACGACGACAGAGGAAGCTTCACTGGCCGTTAGAATTAATTACCATATGTTTTAAATAAGGTCCACCGTTGTAAACGTACGGCCTGAACTACAGTACCATATACCAGCTGTATTTAAGCTGCATTGTAAGGGATATACGGGCATGTTATAACTAATGTTTTAAAAATCGGACCGGATATCGAACCGGTCTAAGGAAAGATTTTAACTGGTAGTGAACTGCTATCAAACCGGAATATAATAAATAAGATGAAAATTTTATAAGAATAAATAAAAATAAAATATTT
>JANIHZ010000209.1:4637262-4654655 GCA_027478365.1 Erythroxylum rufum | reverse complement strand
TTAATATTAAAAATTGTTTGTACCTTTTGATATAAGTAATAAGATATAAATATTATAAAATTTTACAATTTTATTTAATGATATAAAAATTAACCAAATTAATTATTATTTATAAATAAAATAAGAAATTAGTCACCCTATTTTTAAATATTATTACATATATAAACAAACATCTAATAAAAGCAAGGGCAAAGACACTACTATATTCACGTGTTTCAACTCTGTTGAAGTAAGTCAGCATGTGATTACCAACGCAATAACAGAATCCTACTAGAAGCGTCAAACACGAGGGCATTATAGGAAACATAAATCAGCTATTTTAGCTGTTTGATGAAAACACTCCTGATACGTTTTCAATTTTAGCTGGTTGAAGACAAACAGCTAGTGATTTAGCTGCTCTCCAAACAGCATTTATAGCTGTTTGAAAAGTCAAACAGTTGAAACATGCCAATCAGCTAAAAAATTAGCTAATTAGCAGCTTACCAAACGAGGCTGTTAAGAGGAAGGGAATTGTTACAGAGGCAAACGAAGAAGAAGACGACGACAGAGGAAGCTTCACTTGTCGTTAGAATTAATTATTATACGCTGCATTTTAAATAAGGTCCACCGTTGTAAACATACAGCTTGAAGTACAGTACCATATACCAAATGCATTTAAGTTGCATTGTAACGGATATATAGGCATGTTATAATTGAATGAAATATTATTCCCCTTCTCTCTCTTTCTCGTGATTCTGTGTATCTTCTCTTCTTTTCCGTATTCTATTCGATTCATATATGCATTCTATATCGGATATGCGTTCTCTTCTATATCTAGTTAATTCTTACGACATACTCTATTCCATAAACATTTTCATTCACATATTTATATAGAATTTACATAAATGTGTGGTTAAAAATTAGTGGTAAAGGTTTGAAACAGGTTAAACGGCGTGCACTGGTGAATCTGGGTGAATGAATTTGGTGTTTTCTTCACTTGTTATTACATAATGTTCGTACAAATTTACCACTCAAAAGCACAAAACATTAAGAATGTTTAATAAGAGAGCAAATGAGCCCATAAAGAAGCAAAATGCTTGCCAAAACATGGAATGGGGTAGGGCCGGGGTGTTATTTGAGAACTTTTCAGAGCACGAGTCGAGTTTGAAAAAACAAGGCTTTTTGGATTTTCGCTGTAATGGAAACAATATCTGCTTTCTCTAAACGACTCTTGTTTCAATCTTATCTGCCTATATTAGTTTAATCATTTATTGGGTTACTACAGTAACAGTATTAGATCCATGTCAGTGACTTTCTTAAGACGGTACTCGACCGTTTCCTTTATAAAGCACCCTTCTTGGCGTCGGCGTGTTTCGGTTTCTTTGCGGTTCTCTTAATCTGCGTCTTCAGTCCTGTTAATCGTGAAAGCTAAAGCGAATCTATGGAGATATAGGCATGTTCAACTCACAAGAGCTTCTTTCGAGGAAAGGCCCATTCGGTGCCATATGGGTGGCAGCTTACTGTCACAAGAAACTCAAGAAAGCACAGGTCTTTGCCATTGATGTCAAGTCCTCTGTCGGTTTGTCCTCTCCCTCTCTGTCTATCTCCACTCAAGTTTTCACTTGTTTTCATTCTCTTCTTGTGCTTTTCTGATGTAATGGGATTTAATAAACCGTTCTCTTTCCTGCATTTGGTTGAGCTTTTTAAACAAGGTTGTTCCTTTTTGTTAATTTCTGCCATTGTTTGACCAGAGCAAATACAGGGCTTTTATGTTGAGCCGTTTTTCTTTGTCGGTTGTCTTTTATTATGCTGTGTCGTGAAACTGATCATTTGTATGGGTTATTTGGTGCCATGTTTTATCGAAGTCTTTATCTTTTACTGTTCTAAGTTGTCTGATAGAGTGCTCTTTGACATGCCGGAGTGATTAAAAATGAGTGCTTTCGCTTTATCCAGTATAAGTTTGAGAATTTCATTGATTATTTTGGCTTCTAAGCGGTGCACGAATCTGCAATCTATTTATTGTACATGTTTTCATGGCTACTTTGTTAGCCCTTGTTTTCCTGGTTTCATTTTATTGTTCCTGTTCGGTTACTTAAGAATATCAAAGGAAAGTTTGATTGACATATGGAATGAGCGAATGGATTGCGTCTGTAACTGTTGGAATTTCGGACATTAGGTTGTTGAACACTGAGGATGGTTTTTGCCACTTTATCCCAGAAAGTGTCGGTTTACCAGATGGTGATCCATCAGATTTTCCTCGTCATTGAAATAGATAGAAGACCGAACAGGATACCAGTTTCAGTCGCGCTCTTTTATAGACTAGACCTGAAGAAAAGGGCACAACCGTGTAAAGCATGGTCCTAATTTGATGTCTAATAATGCTAGGTGCTGAGCCAAAACTGCCTGAATGTTATCTGTTTACATGAAATTACTGGCACCTTGACAGTGACTTGGGAAAGTATAATTCTCAGAACATTTTTTTGCTAATTGAGTTTCACACAGTCATCATGTCATGAAATGAAACAAATGATAAAAACATAAACTAAAGGTGATGGGGAGGACTTGCAGTTACCAATTTTCTTATGTTTTTCATTTCAAAGGGTATCCTAGAAAATAGTTTAACCAAGTTTTTTTTTTTTTTGGGTTACTTTAGATAATGGAAGATGCCTGAGCGTAAGATTGTGGAGATGCAGCTTTTAACAAATAGACATGTTTGTACATTGCTGTGCAATGTCGTGAACCAAATACATGGAAATCTTTTTCCAAGGAATCAGACATCTTTTGGAAATGGTTGGTTGCTTAACAAATGACCCTGTACAAGAATGTGAGATAATATAAATGATCTAAAGCTCATTTTGGTGGGATTGAAAAGAAGCTGCCTCAAGTGCACCTTTTGTTCTTAAATGCTGAACTGGAATATCCAATAACCACTAACCTTTTAGCTTCTGAAATTTACTTTTCTTGTTCTCTTCATCTGTGGTAGTAGCAACATTTATCATTTTTGGCAGGGTTATGATTTGCATTTTGCTAAGAATCATTTGGTCTATGGCTGGAGGTGGAACAGTTGTGTTTCTAGATGTAGTCTGTACTGCTTGATTTTGAAATTCTGGTTATTGCTACTATTTCCTTATGTTCTGGAAGTTTTTTCTTTTTTTTTTTTTGTTTCTTCTATAATCATTTTTTGGGAAAACACAGATAAGCTTCTGCAAGATGAGTTTGATGTTGTCACATATAGAACATTGGCGTACCTTCTACTTGGTATTGTCAGAATATACTCCAGAAAGGTTGATTATATGTTGAAAGATTGCAATGAGGTGCTGCTTCAAATCAAGAACTTTGTGGTTAGGACCAAAGATGCCAATATTATCGAAAACCTGAGTGCACCTTATTTCTCTATCACATTACCAGAAAGGTTTGAACTTGACGCTTTTGATCTAGACATCGGGGAAGATATTACTGGGTAAGGTAGTCTTGCATATGAAGTTGTGTCTTTAAGATCTCTTTCTGTTCTAAGTTCTATACTTCTATAATCATTCTTAATTATGTTCTTATACATTCCAGGGGCAATGTAAGACCCAGTGAAGAAATTACTCTTAAAGGTATTTCTACTTACTTTGGTTGGTAATGTTTTAAACTTTTTTTTTTCCTCTTGTTACATTGGTTTTTATCAAAACAGATGGCATGTGGAAATCTAGAGATTTTGGAAACTATTCTCTTGGTGAGGTATTCACAATGTCGTTGATTGATACTTATGTTAAGCCTTTTGTGCAGGCATTCCTCACATGATATCTTTCTTGTTATTGCTGTAGTCTGTTTGTTGGTATCTTCAGCATGCATTTTTTTCCTGTGGAGCCACTTGTTAACCTTGTTATGCTTTTCATCATGTGGTAGTGAAAGAGGCTCTTTCTCGAGATGTGGGTTTTTCCTTTTTTTTTTTTTATCCAACTACTTTGCCTGGTAATAACCTACGCAAAGTTTAAGTTTTTCATAATCTTGTTAATTTTATGCACAAAACCTTGGTTTAGTTTCTCCAAAGCAATTAGGCTGGTCGCTGTTTCCATCAAAGTAGGATCCTTTCATGGAGCTTAGGGTAGGGTGCAAGACTAATGATTGTTTGGGACTGGTTATATAGTGAACAAAGTCATGAAATTCTTTTTTTCTTTGTGTGCTCCATATTTATTTCAGTTGGGATGTTTGTAGTTCATCTGTGGTGTTTAGTCTGGTTCTTTGCATGTATCATAAGGAAGACTTAGACAGAGTAAATTCTTCAAGTTGCCTCTTGGGACAGTGACTCTGTTGTTTTGATGAAATTTCACTTTTCTTTTGTTGGTAATTTTTTTTTTGCTATGTCCTTGTTGTGGTTTTTATGGATTTTTAAAGTTAATTCCCTAATCATTTTCATGCTTCAACTGCGGAGCGCTTTGGAATTATACTCTCAAAATACAAGTTTACTGCACCACATGTTTGATTACCATTAGATAGGCACACTTACCCTGTCTCACTCACCTTTTCTGCAGTATCATCCTGAAGAGGATACTTTCCCTGCAGCTTACAATGTTAATGAAGAGTATGTACTAGAAGTATTCCTTTCTCTGCCTTAGATTTCAGTGTTTTCTTTCTTTATCTTCTTATTCTTGTTATGCAATCTTTCTGAATGTGCTTGCATGCTATCATGTTATTACAGTGTTTGTTTACCTTACATCATGGATTTTGATATCGGCGTCAGCACATCGAGAAAATTCAGTTTAATACAACAGAGCTCAGAGAAATCTAGAGGAGATATTTCATCTCAACATGAAAGGATGGATCTGCAAATAACAAGGGTGGTTGATAAAGAGCCTCCGGGGCCCATAACATTGTCGTATGAGGTTCATCAAGCTGGAAAGAAGCTTGGAACTGGCAAGGATGAAATGCATGGAGAAGCGAGCATGCAACAGGTTTGGGATGACAGTTTCTTTCAAGAAGCATGCTTGAACCTTGAGATCTTCACCACAATTGGAAAAGAACCTGTCAACCCTGCTAAGCTGTGTAATGAAGAAAATCACCAAACTGATGGACAAAACATAAGTGTTCCACATTTGTTGCAATCAGAGAATGAAGTGCATAAGGTTGTTGAAGAAAACTGTAATTTTAGTCATTTAGAAGCCAGCTTAGAGAAGCTTCAGGTCAGGAATTACTATAATGAAGAATGTGTGAACATGAGAAGGCCTTGTGTGGTTGAGGAGCCTCCAAAAAAAGCCAAACAGCATAGTGAAGGGCAATCAACTGATGCACACCCCATGAAGTTTTCGGAAGTGACACTTTCTGGTAACGACAACTGTCAGGTGGTTGGAAATCCATCAACTGCTGAGACAACACCTAAATCCAAGTTTCCAAATCTTTCAGGTGAAAAAGTTTTAGTGTTATGCTTCATGTAACTAAAGCAATTTGGCTTTGCTATGTAACATACCAGAAAAAAGAAAGTAAATGGCTCTAAAATTGGGTATCCACTATCCAGTGAAGCAAGACTTGAAATGGTTCTTTTCTTCCCTCCTCTTTTGGAGGAAAGATCTGTTTATTAGGTTGAAGATATTTGTAGTCCTCAACTTGTTATTATTCTAATCATGCAGGAGCAACCACACCGGAGTTTTTGTGTATTCGGACCCCAGCCACTAAGGAGCGTCCTCACTTTACAAGGAAAAGAAAGTGTATCATTGATGATGTGATTGTTTTTCCCAATAAGTAGGTGATGATTACTTCATGTTTCCTAAGACATTCATCTATGGCTGTTTTATTGAGTAGATCAATTGATGGTAGTGTAAATCCAGCCACAGGTTACATTCCTATTTGTTTGTAATCTTAGGTCTTTTACCATTATTTCTGACGCATTATGGTTCTTTATTTATTATTTTCTAGAGGTACCAAGTGGGTATGACGATACTGAGGTGGGCAGGATGTTAAAATTTGACAACAATAGTCTATCCAATGTTAATTGTTGCATTACATTCTCCATATCAAGTTTGTGCTGTGGTTTCAGGGCATCACAACTTTCGTGATGAATGATACAGTACCTTGCTAAAAGGCAACAAGTTTGAGGTGTATTACTTTAACAGATTCATTATTTTTCAGCGTAATCAAGCAATGCATAGAGAACTCGAGTGATCTAGTTCAAAAACGAAGAAAAGCTCCTCACTCTGCTTTTGCTGCATGGACCGCTTCTCGGGTTTCCAGTCTTCCCCACGGCTTCTTGGAGCCCCTGATTTCTTGTAAGTTGGCCAGTATGTTTTTCATTTAGCTAGCTGTTGTGCTATTTAAACTAACCATATTTTCTGCAGGTACTTCATTGGAGCTCAGATCCCTCTTCTCTGCATCAAAGTTTAATATTCCGGTATTAGTTGAAAGTGCAGAACTTCCAGAAAAGCTTGCTTCTGAATGCCCCGATGTTGGAGGAATGGAAGAAACTCGGGAGGTTTTGATTGACTTAGACATTGTAGAATCCCATTCTGCTGGCATATCAGTTGCAACAGTTGAGCCTCCTGAAAAATTAAATATGTCTGAATGTCCTCCCCTTGATGGGTTTGCGGAAAATGGTGAACCTTCAGAAAGGGTACTGTTAAATTTTTCTGAAAAGTCAGAATCCCCTACTGTTGGTAGATTAGTCATGCGTCCAGAAAAGTTAATCGTGCCTGAATCTCCCAGTGTCTCTTTAGAACAAACAGCACTCGCACCAGAGACACCCATTCGTAACACGTCATCGTTGAGAGCTTTTGAAAGCCCAGAGAGACCTGAAATCTCTCTCTCTTATGAACCTGGGCTTGAAGATGTAGAGCGAGAAGAGTATCGTACCAATGTTCTAGGATTTGATGTCAACGTTATGTTCAAGGTAAGTACTGATTAGGATATGTTGCTTTATCTTGACAAAGAAAAATATAGTGGCATACTACTTCACTGGAGTATCGTTCCGATTTTGTTACAAGCATGTATTGATTTCTCCTAATTTTTCTGTTTTCAGGATATGAACTCTTGTGAAGTAGACAAACCAGACCATTGTAAGAAATATAGTTTTATTTTCATCATCGTTCTGCTTCCAAGTTATATGGTTGGATATAGAACTCTAATTGTGTTTCTGTGTCAAATGCAGGCGGATTGTCTGAGAGGACGAGGTAAGACAGATCATGATTATTCTCTTGTACAAACTTTAACTGAAGTATCAATTGCTAAAGGCTTGCTTTCCTGATTTTTATGTAACGGTGCACAGATTTGTAGCGAGATACTTAAAAAGATGTTTTATAGAACAAACTAGAAGAAAGGAAGCAGAAATGGTAAACTTATCGCCAGTTTTAAAAAAGAGCTCCAAGAAAGAGGGTGCAAGGCTTTTCTATGAGATACTGGTATGTTTAGTTATCCTTCTTGATCGGAACCGGATAATATTCCTATAAAAACTCAAAATTGCTGCAAAATATAGTGCCAACAACTCAGTGCTTCCTTTTGAAATGACTTTGCAGGTCCTAAAAAGTAAAGGATATGTAGATGTCCAGCAAGAAAATTCATACGATGACATTCTTGTCTGGAAAGCGTCTCAGTGGGACGATCATATAGATTGTGTTCAATGCTAGTAGATCGTACTGTAGGTAAGTTAATGTAGTTCTTTCTGTACATGGGATCTAATGTGGGACTTGAGAGAAGTTGGTTTCTAAAGTTAGGAAATGCTTTGTGAGAGAGGTGTTACATACAATTATTGAAGAGAAAGGTAGCATGCTGTAAAAGCAAAACTCTAGAGGAACTTTGCTGGATACCAAATATAGGAGTCAAGAATCCATGTTCCTCCCTTCAGGGAGCGATGCTTATTTAAGTTGTGTTTCTTATATCAAGCAAACATCCATTTTGCACAATATGACAAAAGTCCAGAAAACCTAATGTTGTTTAATTTTGTGTGATTTGCGAGGAACCAAGCATAAGACAGAATGATGGTTTGGCTATAAATGATACAACATTAGAGTTTTCAGAGAAATGAACAAGGTGAAGGAATTATGCTTGTAAAAGCTGAACCAAAGTAGTTGAACATATGGTTGAATCTTCTATGCAGCGCTTTAACGTTAGGAAATGCATAACTTCAGTTGGGTGGATCCTGTCGAAGAAAACAAATTGATTCCCATTGGGGCATGAATCTGGCTTACTTTCCAGGCATCCTGGCTTCGGTGATGCAGGGTCAGTTGCGCAGCAAGCGTGGGATACATCAATTATTCCTGCATGTTTGGAACTCAAATGTTAAAAGCTGCCTCGATGTTTTATGCACCTTTTGACGTGAAAGTTTCTTTAAAAACACTCACCGTAGGGGCCAGGTTTCGTGATAACGTCATAGTGGACCTTACCCATATCCATGTAAACGAACTTGGAACCAGCATTTGCTGCTTCCAATTTGGTCAGTGTTTCAGCAAGTTTCTTGTTGAAAGCGTTTGTCCAACCAGTCATGGTCTCGTTGCACGACGGGCTTTCCATTCTCTTAGATGGAATACACCCTCCAGGATTGGCACTTCCAACTAGGAATTTGCGTGCTCCAAGCTTGTATAGTCTCTATTACAACAACCCAACCAAACGAATAAAGCTTGAAAGCCTCTGGATTCAGGAAACAAAAAGACGAAGTTTTTGGAAAATAATTATGTTGTACCTCTGCTTGCTGATAAAACAAGTTGGCGAGTTCTGAAACAAAACTTTCGATGTCATTGTTGAACTTGGATGGATCCCAGCCATAGGTCAAGCTTATGTCATTGAAGCCAATAACGATCAGAAACAGTGAAGATGATAGGTGCTTATCAAGGGCGTCTTTGGGTTGGAAGTATGAGGACAAGCTGGGCATGGAGCTTTCAAAGTTGGTGACCTGGCCTGCCAGGGGCGTACATTCGAGCTACCAGAAAAGAATCAGACACGAGTATTAAACAATGAAAGCTAATCAAGTCAGGTTATAATGCAGACACAATTACGAAAAATGTGGTCTTTATTACGATAAATTACGATAACGGATCGGATTTCAACCGTAATATTACAATTGAGGACTGCAATTTGAAAGTTAGAATGCCTTACACCAAAGGGATATAAGCCTGTATCATTACGAATGCCACAACCACTGAAAGCGTAATTAATACCAGTAATAGTATTGTTCGATCCAGATGCATTATAGTACGAATTTGGGAATGGCAGTCCAAGCATTTGTGCTGATAAAGAACAGAAAACATTGTCATGCTTAATCTTAAAACATTCATATCAGAACATATATTATCGAAAAACATGAATAGGTAGTTTTGTCCTTGTTCTTACCGATGAAGTCTGCCAAGTTTCTTCCATTGGTTATTCTACCAGAAGGTTTGCCTCCAAAATCCACTCCATATGGCAATGAAACACAACGTCCATTATCTAAAAGAGAGTCTCCAAACACATAAACTGCAGGTACCTGGAAGGTGATATCGCCTTGTACTGATAGAAATGGCAATATATCTTTCCGGGACACATCAAATGGAGGTATTTTAATCACTGAGTTTTGTGTTTGTGAATTCACCAGAAGGATATGGTATAGAACAGACAAGACAAAAAAAGCCAAGCCCTTAAGACTCTTATTCATATTGTCTTTCTAACTTCTTCCTGTGATGACTCTCCAAAAGTAGTATCCGAAAGAATACGTCAGGACCTACTGCTTCCTGGCCAAATCTATGGAATGGTGTTGAAGGGGTACTTATACGAAGTTTCCTTGGCATTTTGTTGGAGTTTCTGCTGTGAGTTTGTGACGGTGATTAGATTTGAGCTAAAAATATGAATTTTTGGCCTAAATGCGATGCACCTTACCTTTCGTTTTTCTTAAAATAGGAAACCCATTGAAGGTTCACAATCAGCAACCTACTACCTGCTGATGATGCAAGGGAAAGAGTTTATTGCTATTCCTGCTGGCTCTTGGGTCTGGACGTTGGTTTCTTAATGAAAAATGCTTTTCAAAACAAAATTATTGAAGACCCTCTCCCTATCCTTTTCCAAAATGGCTTTTGTTGAATAATGTTGAAAAATAACATTATATTTTCAACCCAACTTATAAACCATCTTCTGGTGGGATCGGAGCCGCAGTCGGGAACCCTGCCGACGTGGCGATGGTGAGGATGCAGGCCGACGGTGATTTAGCGCAAGCGATCGGGTGGGCTCGGGTGTGCAGTATCGTTTGTGCTTCTTTTGCTCTACGTTTTTGCTCTTATGGTGTCATTTTTGCCGCTAATTTTTCATTTTCTGCTGGGTGTTTCTTCTTTTCCTGTGCTGTATCGTTTTTGTCTTTGTGGCTGCTAGCATTTGTCTTCCCAGTGTCATGCATGGTGGAGATGGTCGTCGGAAAAGCGTTGTTCTTATCCAACAATGGAGGTTTCTCTTCGGCTGCTTGGTTGATGGGTTTCAAGTGTAATCACCGCCCAGGACAACCTAGGCGATTACACAGCATCAATGGAGCCGTCAAGGGTTTGAAGAAGATCATCCTGCGGAGTGATTCTGGTCGGACCGGGAAGTAGTGGGAACCGTTGTGGAGCAACTGGCCGTACCAGAGAAAAGCGCTGCAACACCTGTTTTATTCTTGTCATTGTCAGGATCTCAGGTCAGTGGTTCATATTTCTGTACAGTTTCCAGTGTTCAGGTGGCTCCCAGGTAATTTCCTTTCTGCTTCTCTGTTGTCGCGTGCATGCATGTGTGGTTTCCTTATTTTTGCTTGCTATTACGTTTTGTGTTAGCTTTTTCTTAACAGATATGGCTCTGGCTTTGGTTTCTTTTACTATATCAAATGACTTCTTTTTGTGCTTGGTCTGGTCACTGTTTAGCGTCTTTTAACCGTCTAGTTCTCCTAAAAGACTGCGTGGGAGAGTTTACATGTCCTTGCCACCACCCGACCTGTTTTCTTTCCCTGGTGACTGGAGTAGCCATAATGCATTCCTCATTTTTGCTCGATCACTCTGTTTTACGATTCAACAGAAGCTCTGCATGCAGCTCAGGGGAGGGGATGAGGACGCAGAGCTGCATACAAGATCCCGAGGATTGTCTTTCAAATCTTTCCAGACCTTGCCTTACTACAAAACTTCACACTGTTGTGATGATAATGATAATAATGGTGATCAATTTGTTATTTTTTTTTTTCTGATACAAAAGTAGCGCATCTGATAAGAAAGTATAAATGGCATGTTCATTAATATGAGATTCGGATATAAACAGGATTGCAAAATGTGAATTTTGGGAAATGCCTTAATGAAAAAAAAAACTAAATCTGGACCAAACTTCATTTACAGAAAGGTTCAATCAGAAACCAACTCAAAAAAAAATATATATATATATATACATACATACAATTTTTAGCTGAAAATTTTCAAAATCCGATCCAACAACAGACTTGAACTTTAGTTCATTGTCATCCCTAATAACTTTGTAAACACTATATTAATTCTTCAAACCTGCCAAATATTAGTAAGCACGAAACCTTGATTATGGTTTGAGGTAATTTGTGACTGGAAATGCATCATAATCCCAAGAGATAACAGGAAGAAAACAGCTATAAAATCAGAGAACATTTGTTATTTTGAGTTAGTTATACATCTTTCTTCTAGAGATAATATACAAACCAGACCATACAAATCTCAACAAAATCACAAAAGAAAAGAAGAAAGCAAAACAAGAACAAAAACATGCCCCAATTCAAGTTAGCCGAGCTTTCTTTTTTGCTAACAGAAGCATAAGTAAATAGCTATAATTTTAATCACTTGATGATCCATCATCATTATCATCATCTTCATGTTCCTTCACAATCTTTTCTAGGAAGCTCCTCCGAACTCCTTCAATCACATTTTTTCTTGATGAATCGCTTCCACTCAGGCCGTCATTTAGTACTGGATCTGATTGGCAGAGAACTAAGGCAACACCTAAAAGAACACAAAACTAATCATGAATAACAGCCTCAGAATTAAAAGTACAGAGGAACTATGGCCTATATCAGATCTCTAGGACTCTGCACTTGAAATATACCATGATATATCCCTCTATGTAAGCAAACGGACGTGAAGTTAAACCGACACAATTTATTACTTCCGTCTCAAGCTAAGACACATATAATTGTAAAGAGAAACAATGATATTTATATCATCAGAAAATGCACAGGATAAAAGGGTAATTTTGAGCACAATACCAGCAGCAATAATGGAGCACAAGTAAATTATGTTCAATGCGAGAGCAGTAAATCGTTTAAAAATCCAAAACCAAAAGTGGTCCAAAATCATGCAAAATTACAGGGTGCCCTAACCCTGATATTATTGTGGCTCCAGAAATTCCAAAAAACAGAAGCTACAATGGAGAGAAAACAGGCATGTGCAGAGACACAATTAACATCTAAATACACAGAATGCTGGGATGAGTTTGATCATGACATCATCGTATGAACCTAGAGTATGCAAAGAGTAGCAATAAACCATTTACAAACCCAAAACACTCAAGCTAAAAGAAATGGTCCAAAATCATGCGAATTACCTTCAGGGGTGCATCTCCGACCAAAACTACGCATGCCTACATGAGTTGCTTTCACTGCACCATTATTGTAAACCAATAGAGTTGGGAGGTTATAATCCGGATAGTTGGGTATACAGTCCGTGGATATAATCTTAACAAATTTTGTGGAAGGATATCTGGCTGCCAATTCTTCCAGGCATTGCAGAAGCACCCCACATTCTGGATACCTGGTAAAGCAAAAACATGAGTAGTTCGAGCACAAGTGAGTTTAGACAACTTCATGTCAAACGCAGAGTTCAGCAGTACCCGTCTTTATAAAGAATAACAACAACCCAAACATCAGGAGGAGCTTGGGAAACTTCCTTTACGAAATCTGACCCTGAAATTGGAATCACTGTTCCAAATTTCGGTACTTTAGCTGCTTCCTTCATCTCGGCCAACTTCTTCTTCCTATCAACACACAAGCACACTTCATACTTTAGTGCAAGACGACACCATTCAAATTTTGTTTCTCAAAGCAACAAAAGTGGGATTCCATTTGAAACAGAAGAGAAAATGCAGCAGTTTCAAGTTCATGCGCATGCATAAACACATATCACAAAAGACCCAGAAAAGAAGATGCTAAAAAGGATGGACCTTTATGACACCCATCACATTTCGATCCAATCCCTAGCTTTTTCAAAACCCAAACAGCCAATGGAAACATAAAGCTATATTCAATTCGAAGGATCAACAAATCCAAAGGGGAAGACAGAAGAACACCTGTACTCCTCTAAAAACCGATCGTCATCGAGATCGTCCTCGAGGCCCTCAAGCTCTTCCTGGGTTTTGTTGTCGATCCATGACTGGTCTTTGGGGAGTGAATCTTGATCCGGAGCCGGAGTGAAAGGTGGAGGCTTGAAAGCTGGTGCCTTTGGCGGTAAATTCCCAAGTTTTCTCTGTATATCGTCCCACTGCGTGGACGCTCCTTCCACATCCTTGTACACGAAGTGATAGTCTCCCATCTCGCTCTCTCTCTCTCTCTCTCTCTCTCTAGATCACTGTTTCTTGGAACCACTTTATCCACTCTAATCCTAGACTCCATTGTTGGCTCCTTGAAGCTCTTAAAGGGTCTGTTTCCTATTGGGCTTCAAGGACCTACTGACCCTGATATCAAACATGAACGACCTGATTACCATTATGTAACTTAGGCCACTGACCTGATAACTTAGGCCTAGAATTGGGCCTGAATTAGACAACGAAAACCACAAAAAGAATTTGGTAAGGTATAAAATGCAGTTTTTTACTTGCTGCTTTGCTAATGGCTGCTTCTGATCGATTGATCCAATCTTTGAAGCCTTGAGGAAGATGGAGGAGGGAGGACGAAGAATGAATACAGTAGAATCGCTAGTGACACAAATCCAGGGCTTATCGAGTAGCTCTTATGATCTTTCCGTACTACACAATTACCTGAAGCAAGCTGAGGACTTGCTCCGTTGTGAGTCGACTCAGTTGCTTCCTTTTCTCCACCAAATCGACCCTTCTATCCATTCTCTCGATTACCCTTATATTCTGTATGTTTCTTCTTTCATATTCTCTCGTTACCTCTATATTCTGCATGCTTCTTTTTTCCTCTTTCTCTTTCAAAGTTCTGAACTTTTCATTTCTAGTGACTTGTATACTTTTCATTTCAGTTCTGAACTTTTCATTTCTAGTGACTTGTATGCTACAGCACAAGTGGTAAGAGGCGTGGCGCAAGGTGCCACCAAATCCGTGAGGTTACGGGTTCGAGTCCTGGCATGCCCCAAGTGGCTGCTGGTCACCCTGAGTCCGCAAAAGCCGCCAATACCTAATTGAGGTGGATCCGATCCACACCAATATGCATTGGGCAAAAGCTTTTTCAGAAAGCATTGGAGCTTCTACACAATGTATGCTATTATTCGCCTATTAGTTCAGCCGTTTGATCTTCTGACATCATTTGATATATTCCTGTTTTTCATTATGTCATCTTAGTTTCTAACTTCTCCTATGTCTACTACCATAAATGCGATAGCTGTCGAGGCATACCAAAAATATGTGTTGGTTTCTCTAATTCATCACGGACAGGTATGCTTGATGAGTTCTTGTCACAGGTATGCTTGATGAGTTCTTGTCCTTCTTGACAATTACATTTATCAGCGAAATATTCCCTTGATAATTATTTCTCTTTTCTTCCTCTGGTTCTTGGTATATGGTTTATAATGATAGTCTTTGTGGTAGCAGTTCTCTACCAGTCTCCCCAATTACACATCATTAGCAGCTCAGAGAAATTTAAAGAACTTTTGCCAGGTAATTTCTGATAAGAAACAGAGCGTATTGATCAAAGTTATCTATTGATGGTTTTGTTGATTAATAAGTCAATTAGCTGGCTCAGTTGTTGAGAATATTCATAACTGGCCATTTAACTAGTTTTTAAGTTAGGAATAAAATCATGGAGGCCTCAATTTAATGTGTTCACAATATCTCCAATGCCATACATTAATTCTCTTGCTATTCTATGTAATGTTATGTCTTAGCCATTTTGTGTCTCTTTTGGAGATAATAACTGGGGAAAGAAAATCACTGCTGAGATTGCCAGTTTGAACATATTATACACCACACTGGTGGAACTAAGTTTTTAACAGCAAATTTATCTTATTTTACCAGTTTTCTTTGCTGGATCTTTGTAGTCAAGAAAATGGATTAAACCTTTGTCTTTTACTTTGAAAGTTTTTATTTTGATGTGCAATCTTCTGTACTATTTGGGCTGAATTTGGTTGAGCCCTTTCTTTAATACAGTACTTTGGTCCTTGAGCAGCCATAATTGAATTGGTGACAAGTTACGGTCTGGAAAATTTTCAGAATTGGAATTATATGTTGAGACGAACAGAGAGAAGTTTGAAAGTGTGAGGCCAAAATCACATCTTTGAGATTACTTCTAAACAGAAATGAAATTTTCACTGGGCTCCTTTTGTCTTCTTCAAAGTGCTTTGGATTCCTTTTCAGGATAAGAATCTAGGACTGGTGAAACAGGTTGTATCATCCATGTATAAAAGAAATATCCAGAGACTGACTCAGACATATTTGACTCTTTCCCTTCAAGATATAGCCAACACAGTGCAACTCGGTAGCCCTAGGGAGGCAGAAATGCATGTACTTCAAATGTTAGTTCCTCCACTGTTTCTTGCTGTCAATTTCCTCTTGGTTCTCTAATAACATGCTAAGAAATCATACCCTGAGTTCATTCGACTGAATGAAAATAGAAAACGAACATAGCATTCACTGTTTAATGCTGAAGCTAAGATATTCTTCATGGAATTTTAGATTCAAGATGGTGAGATATATGCGACAATCAACCAGAAAGATGGTATGGTAAGATTCCTGGAGGATCCTGAGCAATATAAAACTTGTGAGATGATTGAGCTTATTGATTCCTCAATTCAGAGGTACAGTAACTGGAATTTGCTTTTTCTTGGTTATGAATTTGCATCATGTTTATAACCAATGCTCAGCCTGCTAGCTTTGCAGACAGTGTAACTTCAGGAATTCTTATTTCCATTTGAACTATTATTGAATAAAATTTATGATTCAAATCAAAGAGAAAATCACTTGATACTATATTTTTGCAGAAGTAGAACCAAGGTTTCATAGTACTGTTAGTTATTTGCATGTCAAGTCACGATTCTACAGGAAATATAAATTTCCTATAATTCAACATATGGGTGTATTGTTGATCGCTTATTTTCAAGGCTTTGCAGATCAGTTCATAATTATGTTTACTTCTTATTTGTGCATTCTCCCAGATTCATAAACCTGTCAAAGAAGCTGACAGCAATGGACGAACTAATGTCTTGTGATCCTTCATACATTGCAAAAGTAATCCTGTTAATTTCTCTTTTTAATAGATACTAAGTTTAGAGTATTTAGGGACCTTCAAGCATTAATCACCTGGGTCTCATGTATATTGCAGGCTGGAAGAGAGCGTCAAAGGTTGGATTTTGATGATTACGATCCTGTTCCTCAGAAATTTAACCTATAAGGGAAGCATCAGCTGCACTCTAGTAGTCTTACATAGGGATGAAGATGTTCGTAGGCGCCGTCCGTTATTGTTCTCTTGGCCTCCATGTTTAAAGAGAATGATGTTGCGTTCTTATACTTCAAAACAGAAAATGACACGTCCAAGTAGCTTCATTCTTTTGATCAAGCAACTATCATTACATTAATGCATATCTAGCCTTCCTCAACTGGTATCTAACTCATCATGCTTCTGTTTATGTTTGTTTTGATGTCTGTCAACTCTCAGCTTCAGCCTCGGCCTCGGCCTCGAGTATCTTTAACAATCAATGTTTCGTTTTCGAATCTTTATCTGAAGAAATTAACCATGCTTAGCATGTGCTTTGCCTTGCTCTTTCATTTTACCAAGCAATCATTACAAATGATGAAATGGCATTTATAGAAGAAAAAAGTTGTAAAATTGACTAGAAGCAAGGAAATTTCATTAGGTTACCACTTGTCAGAATATTGAGAATATCTGAAAAGAAGCAAAAGCAGGTACTATGAAACAATGCCATGGAGATTAATAAGATCATGTAAAAGAGGAGCGCAGATCACCTGTCCAAGTTTCCCTGTCTTACTCTGTCTAACAGGGAAACGACGACGGTTTTGCATGAAATTTTAAAAGCACGCGTGCGGCGTAAGACAGGAATATCAAAGTGAAAAAGGCAAGCCGCCAGTGAAGCTAGCTTGGACAGACCAACTATCACTATTTTTATTATTATGTTATTATTATTATCTTATCTTATTATTATTTGATTTGTATCATTATTATTTTTATTTTTATTTTTATTATCTTATTGTTATTATTATTATTTTTATCTTATTATTATTATTATTATTATTGTTATTATTATTACTATTATTTGATTTGT
>JANIHZ010000209.1:4624259-4637162 GCA_027478365.1 Erythroxylum rufum | reverse complement strand
ATAATAAAATAAAATAATAATAATAATAATAATACAAATCAAATAATAGTAATAATAATAACAATAATAATAATAATAATAATAATAATAAGATAAAAAAAATAATAATAACAATAAGATAATAAAAATAAAAATAATAATAATAATGATACAAATCAAATAATAATAAGATAAGATAATAATAATAACATAATAATAAAAATAGTGATAGTTGCTCTGTCCAAGCTAGCTTCGCTGGCGGCTTGCCTTTTTCACTTTGATATTTCTGTCTTACGCTGCACGCGTGCTTTTAAAATTTCATGTAAAACCGTCGTCGTTTCCCTGTTAGACAGAGTAAGACAGGGAAACTTGGACAGGTGATCTGCGCTCGTAAAAGAGTTCCTGCTAATTTTGATTCATAAAAGATTTTTGGAGTTCCTGAGACAAGCAATCATCAAGTGGATAAAATGTTCAAAAACAACTCTTCTTCTGCTATCAAAAACAAAACTACCACTAGCTCGTACAAGATTTACAATGGAAGATTTGGAGTAGGAAAACAGAAACAGAAGCTTCAACGTCTACCTATTCCAACGTATTAAAACTAAAATACAGAAGAAACATGAGCAATTTATCGTACCTTTGCCTTACATGTGAAAGATATGTCACTTAACTCTGGTGCTTCTTTCCTTACGTAGCATGTGCCATTCTTGGAGCACAGCAGTTTGAAGAGCCATATGCTCAACTTCTTCTGCTGTCAGTTTAGACAAGGTTGCAGGTCCTTTAGGTTTGTTATCTTCTTTACCTTCTTTCTTTTCCTTTTTATCCTCTTCTTCATCGTCGTCTTCCTCTTCATCAGATTTTGGACTTTTAGGCTGTGGCCTGGCTGCTTTTAGTAAGGCGATGCGTTCCATTGATATCCTAAGTTTCTCAACAGCAGCCTCCTTCACTTCATCTTCAGGCATGTACTCAACACCCCCATCAGTAAGGTCATCTAACCAGCCCTGTACATCTGATTCGATCTCCTTTGTGATCGATGCATCAGATGCTCGGACAACAAATTTGCACATCATGGTTGTTGTTTCATCGCCTAGATCAACATTTCTGCTTACTTCACTAGCCCCAAAAACCATCATTCCCAAGAAGCCCCCGAACCATGTTTTTGCAGCATAACAAAGCTGGTGACAGCAAAAATTATTACTACTTTTACAAAGATAGCTTCTGGGAGCCATGCACTCACAGAAGTTCCAAACATGAAATAGATTTTATGAGAACTTAAATCAGTTTCAATCACCAAAGGGAATGTCATTTATATTTTGAATATTTCAGGAATTTTTCAAGTAATAACTGGTGAATACTCAGCATTACCTTCTCAATTGAAAGAAAGGTCTAAGAAAAATGCAAATGAGTAACTTTTCTAAATAACAAATGAAAGAAGATTTGTAAGACCATACCTGAAAACCTGCCACAGTGCGGATGACATGTGAGCAAACTCTGTGGAATGGCTTTGAAGACAAGGACTTCAGTCCATTAAGGAAAGGAGAAGAACCATATTGCTGTGCAGCAGTTGCCTTGAAGCCACTTCCTTCATACATGTATGTACCAGTACACTCTACAACGGAGGGTAAACTAGGCCACAAACGAAAGAATTCGACGGGCGAAATTTTGTGCGGCAAAAGAAGCTCAGTCAGAGGAATTTTGTAAGGCTGGCACCTAAGAATTACTGGTTCTCCTAGTTCTGGTCTCATGCTTCTTTTCTGCCTCACAATTTGTGGATCCTCTTCAGAATAGTCACCATCATAGTCTCCTACAGCACCACTTCCATAAAATGGGTAGTACAGAACTTGAACCCAAAGAGCACACCTTTCAAAGTGTGATACACCAACTGTAACACTGCAGAGCACTGGATCCTGGGAAGAGAACATTGAACATTTGCTACATGGATTACATATATGCCACAAAAGTCATTTCAAGAATATCATACACAAAGAGAACATCAAAAATGTGAGTAGTGATCAAGAAAACTAAGAAATTTGAACAAAATATGGATCTTCTAAATATTAGAAACAGTACTTGGGAAACGAGATTACGCAGTTGCCGCACAGCTTGAGGAGATCCATCCATATAGTATAATGGACCAGATATCCCAACCCGAATATCCACTCGATTTAATTCAAGTTCAGTCAAGTTTAACACCTGCATATGTAAACAAGATAATGAAAGAAAATTCCATCATCATGATTCGAGAACACCAGCACTATAGCAACTACTTTACCAATCAAATGAACAAGAAATTATTTGCGTAAGACCCTAATCTTGGAGAAATACAACAAAACCTAAAGATTCATCAGACAGCAAGAGCAATTGTCCAAGGTTTCTATACAACCATAATATTAGCATGATGTCCCCATCCCCCTACCAAAAGAATTTTACCAGCAGCATAGTGTATATAGCTTTGCAATCTAAATAAAACCAGACAAAACTACCTTGATATAAACACCTCAATCAAAGATTACCAAAGGGAAGAAAAATATATATAATCAAAAAAGATATGGAAGAAATTCTGGTAATGTCACAGCAAAGAAACATATATTTAGTCAGTCACAGCTGCTTCAAATCCTTTTTAAGCACTCTAATACTGCAGAATATGGTACAGCAACATAAAATCCAACATGCAAAAGGACCCAAAACAGTAAAGAGAAGAAGAAACTCTATATCTCTAACCTTGAGATGCAGACTGATCCTCCCATCACCAGAGTCTGCTAAATGATATGCTTCCACATAGCAAGGATCACTGCTACCACTCAAAGTACATGCAGTTGGCATAGCATTGAGCAATGTAGAGTCTATCCCTTTTGTCAGCAAAACAGTTAATTCACTAGGATCTGGCCTCCAAAGCTCCATTATAGCCCTATGAACCAATCCTTCCAATTTCCTATCCTGAGCAGCAGCTGCTTCATAAAACTGAACAGTAAGCTTGTGGTGGGTAAATGGGTAGTCTCCTCTGGCTTCACTAACCCCAGCCCACCTGACAGCAAAATGTCTCATCATGATTCACTGATAGTGATCTTAAAAACAAATATATAGAAGGAAAAGGGGAAAAGAAAAGCCAAAAGGAAAATTACAGTGCAGAACTGAGTCAAGTGGTTAAATTTCTTGACAATTATAAACAATTGTACTTGGTAAATACAGAAAGATAAGTCCGGAAATTTAAATAGACAAGATGAGAAGGGGCAAAGGCAAAGGATTCTAACTAAGTAGTTCAGCAAAGAATTAGAACATCTCCAAACAAGACAACAGAATTAGGTGGAAACAATGGCGGGAACTTGTGTATCCAACTTCAACGCAGACATGAAAATGTTCTCAAACCCATCATGTACTTTAGCATTAGAAGTGGCAATTGATTAATATTTTCTGATATATCAACTTTAATTGTTATTACCAGAAGACTCTGATTACCTGCTCTCTGCATGATCTTGAACATATTTGATCCTCTGCAATATCAAACGGCTTTGATGTTTATTCACAGAATCAGCTGATCCACTGTTTCTAAATTCTTCTAGCTCTTTAATAAGCAGTTGGGCAGCCCTAGGGTTACGTGATCCCAATCGCTGAGCACTTAGAAGAATTGCCTGGACATCTTGCAGCCTATTTGATACATTTGCAGATGAATCTGTGTTGAATAGGACCTTGTGAATATTTGATATGATGACATTCAGAGTATCCTCAGGATCATCAGCTAGAAGTGGATCTAACCCATCTAGGTTTATGTGTTCTGCAATTGCCCAAATAAGGCGGGCACTTATTCTTGGAGAATTCACCTTTTATATTGACAATAGATGATGGATGTCAGGAAATCATCTTATAACGTTCAACACAATTCATCATGATCAATTGCAAATAAGGAGGACCAATAAATTTACACTACGGGAATGGAATAATTAGAACAAGTGATGGGAGAAAATGAACTCCAGATAAAAGAACAACTGAGAAAATAAACAGATACTTTGTGATTGATATCATTGTTAGCCTAATCATAACTTGGGTTTCAATTGATGTACAAGAAGCAAAGTCTGCAGGCAGATATCATACAGCATATATATGCACTTACTGAAGGGCTCTCCAGGAGCGACCATGTGTTTTTCTTTTCAATAATATTTTTACTTCTTTCACTAGAAAAGCTCACCAGTTTTCCAAGAATGGAGCTTAGAACTCCTACTTTTGCACCAAGAAAAAAATTGATGCCATAGAGTAACACAAATGAATATTCCAACCAAGAATTTAGGTCACAAAATTGTTGATAATGGGAGTTTTGAGTTGTTCTAACAACTTTAATTCATCTTTTTTTGGGGGGAATGTAGACTTATTAGTATCCCTAAACTTGCAAAAATATGATTTATGCTTGTTGCATTTTCCTCCAAGGCTGCAAGATACACAACCTATAATGTCGAAGCAATCATAAATTGAAAAGTTTCTTCTGTTAATGTACATATGTCCCAAGATACGTGATGAGGTAACTGTGCTTCATAAGCAAGTGGCTAGCATGTGAGTGAGAAATTTAACATATATACCTCTCGTAGATCTTTAACAAGTTCGCGTTGCAAGTTCTGCAATCTTGTCTCATAAAATATTTGATCCTGAGAAGCACCATCTTTGATAGTCTTTACTCCTCCCCTCGTATCATATATATGGCACAGCCTAACAAGCAGCTTCAAATAACAATCGATTGCATAAATCCTGCCATCACAATCCCACTTAACACAAGGTCTACAAACTTCCACCACTTCCAGGGCGGGTTCTGTCCAGTTTAATGCACCATAACCAGTGCCATAAGCTAGTGCACCAATGACTCTGCTCTCCATTCCTGTGTTCTTTTGTTCAGACAAAGGCAGGGACAGCTGGAAGCAACTTTCCACAAGTGATGCCACCAACTCTTCTCTAAATAAGCTTTTACTGGTCACACTGTTGAGATCATCTCGTACCCTTGCATCCTCAAAAAGAGAGGCAATATCAGTTCCTGGGACAGGTTTTTGGCCTCTTCGGATACTTTCTTTTGCAAAAAGGTCAACACAGAGAGCTGTGCGACAGATGCATGCCAAAGCATGCATACGATCTGATTCTGCCCTCAAATTTCTAACCATTAGAAGCAACCTCTTAAACAATGAAACCTTCAAACAAAAACTTGATGTAGTGAATACAAAATTAATTGATAGGTTATTATACAAACTTCTCGGAAGCACATTGATCCTAATTACTTGAAAGTGTTCAATACTAATTAAGAAAATTGAACAACCACAACAAGCTTTTATCCACTGAGATCAAACATTTTTATAGTTATGATCCCATTTCTAAAGGAACAATAAAGAGAAAAGTAACTTCTACTATTATAACATTTGACACAAGTTAACCAAGGAGCACAATGAACTACTCCTCGCTATGATGTTTCATTCAAACTAAATAGCAAACACTGGCATTTTGCAAAAAGTCTTCATTTAGACAGAACAAGAATCAAATCAATTACCTGCATATGAAGATCAAGGAGGTGTAGATTAGTAACGACCGCTCTAACAATGCTCTCTCTTGCTGATGAAAACTCCTGTCTATCCCAGAGTGTCAAAGTGGCAATAATAGACTGTGAGGCCCACTCCGGCTTGCCTCCAGGCACATCAGCCAAGTACAACATATTAATCCCCACCTCAAAAATCAAAGCAGGTTCCAATGATGAAGCCAAGAATGGTGCCAAATGCGTGACAACATCTGAAACGCCTATAAATCTCTCTGCATTTGAATCCACTACACTGTAATTGGCCCCTCTAGCCTTAGAGAGCTTCTTGATCACCTCCATCTTCCCAGAAGCCACCGCCTTAACTGCATATACGATCGGAAATACTGTTGCCCGGAAGCTTTCCACAGGTAGAACCAATGATCTTGACATCAAAGCCCTCCTCTTGTTCCACACAAAATCCACCATTGAAGAAACCCAATTGGACCTAATGGCTAACGAATTCTCACTATCAACCAACTTATCCCCAGCTAGCCTACTCATCCTCTTTGAATCAAACTCCTGAAACAATCTTCCAACTGACTCAAACGCCACCTTTGAAACAGCATCAGACCTGTCCAACATGTTCTGTCCGATCCTTGTCCACGAATTTGAGACCTTGTCCAACAAATTAACGTTGTTCTCACACAGAATAACCACATCATCTCGCGCCAAAATGCACCCCAATGTTTCAGTAATAGAAAACCGCAAATTATCGCTCGGAGAATCGAAACAGGCGGAGATTTCAGCATTGGAATCGGTGATCAACTTAGAGAGGGCATAGTACGGCATGGCCGCGAGAATAGAAATGGCGGCGGCGGTGACGTCGGGATCGGGGAAGTGGAGATCGGAGCGAACGCCGATGCAGACAGTGTCCCAGAGATCAGCAGTGAGACGGGTCGATCGAATTAAGTCAAAAGCAAGCTTTTTGCATACAGCAGAGGCCGGTTGGGCAACGATTTCTTCGACGGCAGTCTTGGCGATGACGGATATGTCACGTCCGGCGGCGGACTGCTGGAGGGCTTGGAGGAGAGCTCCCGATTGGCGGAGAGCATCACTGGAGCGCAAGTCAGCTTGGATCTGAGCAAAGAGAATGTCCATCTTGGTCTACAGTGAACAGACCAAGACTCAAACTTTAACGAAGCCGAAGCAGAACGGTTACAGCTTTCTCGTGTTAGAGAGTGAGACCGTGAAATTCAGACATGGGATATAATGGGAACCTAAGGAAGGTACTGTTTTGGCTCTCTGCGTGAAGAATTGTTTGACAGTGGAGATAGTGGAAATGGGAAGTGCCTGTGGGTATTTTTTATTTTTTTTTGTTAAAAGGGAAAGAGTCTACACAATTACAACACAAATCTGGGGAAACAAATCCCCGATTTATCCTCAAAGAGGAAATAGCGGCACCCGGTAGGTGCAGAATCATAATAAGTTACTCCAACAACCAATTGTGCAGCCTGAGAGGCAAGCCAGTCGGCGCATCTGTTGCACTCTCGGTAGACATGCCGATGGACAACAAACTAATTTCGGGAAAACAATTCATGAATACTCGCCACAATAGGGTTGAACACCTGAGACCGGGTGGCCGAGGAGAATATGAGAGTGTGAACCGCGAGAGAGTCCACCTCTAAGATAACGTGACGGAAGCCTAAGCGCCAGGCGAGAGAGAGGCCGGTGAAGACTCCCCAGAGTTCAACTGACTGCGGGGCACACCAACCTAGGTTCTGTGTGAAGCCTCCAAGCCAGTTACCGTCACTGTCGCATAAAAGGCCACCTGTTGTAGCTGTACAGTTGCGATGAGAGCTTGAACCGTCAGTATTTAATTTGATCCAACCCGTCGGGGGCTTACTCCAATTAAGGAGGAGCTCGTGCTGGGGGCGGAAGCTGGTGTCAGTCCGACTGCGCCGTTCAAAAGACCTGCGGATTTGATCTGCAAAAGACAAAATAAGAAAGTCAGGAGAAGTAGGCCAAATAAAATGCTGATCAAATAAGGACTTGTTCCTCCAAGTCCAGAGGAACCAACAAGTGATGCCAAAAAGGACCGCCCAATCCCGGTCCAGAAGTCTACGGTTGTTATGGCTATTGGTGAAAAGCCAATCGCGAAGAGATAAATCAAAGAAATCGGTCGCTACAAGATGAGGCGACAAAGTGTTCCACACTCAGCGCGCCCTGAGGCAATCACGCACGACGTACAGAGCGAATTCTTCAAGAGAACAATGAGCACAAGAACTGTCCGTTGTGAGCTGCTTCCGAGCTCGGTTTTGGTTCGTGAGAAGACTATCATGAGCAAGTAACCAGACAAACGTGCAGATACGTTGCGGTCTCGGCCACTGCCAGATGGCCTTCCACAGCCCATGAGGCTCCGCGTCTGCATGGTCCATAAACAGGGAATACGTAGACGCCACAGTAAAAAGACCATTATCAAAAGCGCCCAAACCAGCCTGTCAGGGCCAAGGAAAGGGTTCGGCGGGAACGTGCCAGCGATACGACGACAAATTGATGGTGGGAGCCATGGTTGGATTGCTGCCCAATTCCAGTTGCCATCAGGATCCTCAAAATGAGGGACATAGAGTCCCAGCATGGGGTGGGGGACAGGCTGGGAGGCGTGGTCAACCAGGGGCCCGGTATCCAATACCCAGGGGTCAAGCTAGAACCAAGTCCGGGCTCCATCTCCGAGCATCCACTGCATGCCTCGGAGGACTATAGGCCAGGTGGCCTTGATGTTATGCCAAACCATGGATCCCCCGGAGGTATTCAAAGTTTGGGGAAGGTGGTGGCGATCAAAATTGTACTTACCAGAGAGCACTTGGACCCACAAAGCGTCTGGGTTAGTAACTAGGGACCAACCTAGTTTAGCTAGGAATGCATCATTAGTTTCCCGAATTCGCCGAATGCCAAGCCCGCCCAGCTCCTTTGGCCTGCAAACGTGCGGCCAACTGACAAGGTGGATTTTCGGTTTAGCATGAGACGAACCCCACAAAAATTGACGCATAGCTTTTTCCAGCTCATCACACAGGCTGCGAGGAAGCCGGACAGTCTGCATAGTGTAGCTAGGAATAGCGGCTAAAACCGATTGGGTCAGAGTGACACGCCCTACGAAAGACAGGAGTTAGGCAGACCTTCTGGATAAACGTTGGTGAACCTTATCGAGAATGGATTGATACGTACGACGGCTAACACGTTGGCGCAACAGAGGGACTCCAAGGTAGCGGCCGAGGTCGTTGGTCTTGCGGAAACCTAAAGCGCTACTGAAGGATTGGCTCTCAGCGGGAGGAGTGTTCCTGGAGAAATAGCATCTCGATTTGGTCGTACTCACTTGTTGCCCAGAAGAGGTACAGAACGAGTGCAGAATGGACCGAATGACGGCGACCTGTTCAGCAGAAGCTTCAGCAAAGAGGATGAGGTTGTCTGCAAAAAAAAGGTGAGTGAGGGGCGGTCTATTCCTGCTTAACTTGATCGTGTGCCAGGTACCAAGGGAAACGGCGTGATTGATAGCATGGACTAGGCATTCCATGCAAAGGACAAATAGGTAGGGTGAAAGCGGATCCCCCTAGTGAAGGCCACGAGAAGGGGTGAAAGGGTCACTCAACTCCCCTTGCCAGTTGACCTGGAGAGAGACCGTCGAGATACACTTCATAACAAGGTTAATCAGATCCCTGGGAAGGCCCACGTCAATAAGGGTGTCGTGGATGAAGTCCCAATTTAGCCGATCGTACGCTTTCTCCAAGTCCACTTTAACGGTCATGAGCCGTTTGCTCCCCAATTTACGGCTCATGAAATGGAGGACTTCCTGCGTGATGGTAATGTTATCGGTAATCTGGCGGCCCGGAATGAAACTGCATTGATTAGGAGCGACGAGATCAGCGAGGTAAGGTTTGAGGCGGTTGACGATAATCTTGGAGAGGCCTTTGTATAACACATTACATAAGGCGATAGGTCGGAATTGCGATATCGAAGAAGGAGATGGGATTTTAGGGAGAAGAACGAGAATGGTACGGTTGAGAGTGGAATCCCAGATGTCATGGGTAAAAACACTCTGAAGGAAACTAACCAAGGAAGGGCTAACAGTTGCCTATTGAGATTGGTAAAATAAAGTGGTCAATCCATCAATGTCGCCCACTTTATTAGGCGCCATAGTGAAGAACGCCGTTTTGGTTTCCTCCGGGCTTAAGTGCTGGGTGAGATCCTCCGAGGCATAGGTCGGGAGTGGTGGGAACCGGCCCTGGAGCAGCCAAGCCGTGGGAGAGGTATCATTGGAACGATAGATCGCCGCAAGATGTCGGCACGCGAGGCCGCTAAGGGACGACGGGTCAGAATACATAGTCCCATCCTCAGCAGTTAAAGCGATGATACTAGTTTGACGACGTTTAATTTTAGTGAGAGCATGATAGTAAGAAGTATTCCTGTCTCCCTAGGCGAGCCATTGACTACAGGAACGTTGATGCCAGAAAAGCTCTTCCTGATACAGGACGTGTTCGATCTCGGTCTTAAGGTAGTCCTCAAGAGCCTGGAGGGAGGACGAATCAGAATCTTCTAAGGGTTGTTGAATGCCTTCCAAACAGGCCATGAGACGTTTCTTACGACGGAAGATGTTCCCGAAGGAGGTGGCATTCCACTGAGTGAGCTTACGCGAGAGCTGGGTGAGCGCCTCACAAAAGGTCGAGGAAGTAGGGTTCCAGTTCTCAGCGACCACGTTACCGAAGTCCTCGGAGGTAAGGTAAGCGGACTGGAACCGGAAGGGGGGCCTCCGCGGAGGGCGGGGATCAGCGTTAGGAAAAGAGATAAGGAGAGGCCGATGATCGGATTTCAAAAAAGGCAAGTGGGAAATACAGGTGGAAGGAAAAGCGGCGTGCCACAAATTAGAGCAGAAAGTGTGATCTAAGTGAGCCCTAATCGACCCGCGCCGCCACATGAATCTGGGGCCGAAAAAGTCAATCTCCTGAAGTTGCGAAAGTGAGGGTTAACAGTGGTTTGCCTACGAGAGCCACCGCGTTTGTCTCTGCTGTCCAGCTTAGCATTGAAGTCACCTCCCAGGAGCCAAGGAGTAGTAGCGACCTGTGCTAAAGTCGGTAGGTAGTGCCAGAGGAATTTTCAGAGGGCATAGGTAGGGCTAGCATAAATGGCAGTGAACTCAAAGTTCGACTGGTCCCACTCCACGCTAGCATGCACAAATTGTTGGTGAGCAAACCGAATCCGGACAATAATGTCACACCACAGTAACCAAATGCCGCCTGAAAAGCCCTCAGCTTCCACCCGGAAAGAGTGATCGAACCCCAGAGACCGAATCACTTTTAAAGCACGAGGGCCGTTGATGTGAGGTTCGACTAAGACAACAAGGCGAGGTTTATGAAGTCTGATGTAGTTCTTCATGATGGGCTTGAAGGTCCGACCTCCAGCCCCTTGCCAATTCCAGATAAAAATAGACATCAAAAATCGAGCGAACCCGAACAATCAGACTTCGGGACAGTTGACTTCGGGAGGAGTCAACTCCTAATCGGGGCGAATCGCAAGCTCGAGGCCTAAGTCGACCATTTGTGTATAACGGACGCAAGGGTCCCAGTATATTGCTGTGGTGGAATAGGGTTCGGGGGACGGGGAGGGGAACCCCCGGGTATATGGTCCGGAGACACTGACGGGTTAGCAGAAACGGAGGGATCGCCGGGATCTTCGTCCATAGCGCCGCTATCCAAAGTCGCCTGGAATGTCATGGAACCTGTATGGTCTGGGAGAACTAGGGTCTCATGTGACGGGTTGGTTAGAGCTACGTGGCCCTGGGTAAGCCTGGGGCTACCTTGGGCCAGAGCAATGTCCTGTAGGCCATGAGGGGGGACAGAGGAAGGGAGGGTGGCTGGTAGAGGGCTGGACTGGGCTGGGTTTTGGGCTAAGGGGGTCGGCACTCGTGGGGTCTGGGTCAGGAGGGTCGCTGGGGGAGGAGGATGGGCCTGACCCAGCGGCCTGGTCTGCTGATAAGCAGATGACGTCGGGGCTTTCAAAGGGGACTTGGGAGCAGCGGAGGCGCGTCGTGCACGTGGACGAGCGCCGACCTTCGAGGCCAGAGGGGGGAGAGCCGAGGCGAGCAGGCGGGTCAATTCGGACGCGTCAGGGCAATAGTCGGGGAAGCTATCAGAGATCGGTGGCTCAAGGACCGTGGGGAGCTCAGTCGCGTCCGGAGGGGAGAGCGCAGAGAAATGAGAACCACACGGCCCGGCGGGGGGCGCGGCGGATTGACCGACGAGGCGAGTGGAGGAGGGAGGTGTTGCGGTCCAACGAGCGCGCCGGGTGACCTGCATCCACGGCCCAAAATCGGTGAAGCTGGACGGTTCCTTGGCATGCTCGGTGCTAGGTACCACCGGGCCAGGTGGGGTCGTGTCGCCTATAGGTGTCTCCGAGGCGGCCGAGGTGTCCTTGCTAAAAGGGCAGCTGGTTAAAGCGTGACCAACACGACCACAGTGGAAGCATATCTACGGTAAACCCTCGTAGGCGACACGAATCAGTTCCCCATTCAGCTCGACCACCGATCGAAGAGGTGAACTGAGGTCCAAGGTGACTGCGACTCGGGCAAAACGCCCCCGATAAGCCTGTTGGGTGTTGGCGTCGATCTTGACCGTTCGCCCCACCAGATTACCAAGCGCAGAGATGACGGAGGGGTGGTAACAAGCGATGGGTAAGTCGGGGAAGTGAACCCACGCGACTGCATGTGTGATTTTGCCGGAAGAAGGTCGAAACTCCGGCGCCCAAGGTTGAACGGAAAGCACATGTCCGGCAATGATCCACGGGCCCTGCGTCAAAGAATGGATATAGTCAGTCTCAACTTTGAAATTGATTAAAAAGAAATCATTCTCCAAATCAACAATTATCATGGGTCCGGTAGGGTTCCACAGAGAATGAAGGCGGTCTTTTAGCATATTGAAACCAAGTTTGCGTCCTAGTAGTTTAACCACCACAGCATGTAGCCAGACGTGTTCCAGCTGAGCTTGAAATGTGCTGGATAGTTCCACCCCGAGGCCGTAGGAGCCCTGCACAAAGGTAATGTCTCCTTCGGTCGGCTCGATCAAGTCCTCCTCTGGCCAAGGTAAGTCGTTGGTGTGTGTTGTTGCTCTACTAGTTCCTGTTAACACTGAGCTATAACTCTGGGGAGGATGTGGGTCTGGTGGGACGGAGGAGGGGCGGGTGATCTTCCTCACGCTCACAAATTCGAACTTTCTTAGCTGTGCGTCCGATGTCTGCAGTGGCTGAATGTCCGATGGTATCAGTGGCAGGGAGAGAGTGGGTGTCCATCCCCAACGCAGCTGTGCTGGAGACGGTAACCTTTGCTAACACTGTACTGTAGCAGTTGAGGGCGTTTACTGTAGCAGTTGAGAGCGTGCTTGCCAGGTGAGAACGATGGT